>OY992540.1:99032050-99283292 GCA_963921195.1 Pegoplata infirma | reverse complement strand
AAGCTTAAGTTTCAAATTTCATAGTAATCGATTTATAATTGCAACCTGTATCGTGCTCACGGACATCACAAGATCGTCTCAGAAAGTGATTCTGAGTCGATCGGTACTTTTAGGTAGGCCTTGGACTAACCTTTTCAAGTTTTTGTCGTTTACTATGAATTCATAGTATGAATTAAGAAACAAAATTTAATTTACAGAGTTGCATTTTACAAAATTTGTAACAAATGATGACAAAAAAATTAAGTACATATATATTCGAAAATGTCGAATAATTCGACACAAAAAAACCGGTTTTTCGAATAACTAGAAAAAAACCGGTTTTAGAAAACCGGGTTGAAAAAACCGGAAAAAAGCGAAAAAACGGGTTTTTCGAATAATTCGGAAACCGGTTTTGACAACTCTACCAGTTCTTCTTGTAGCCCCCATACAAACCACCTTCCCGATTTTCACATAAATTTCTCAAATTTCATGAAAATAGAAAATATTTAATTAAAATTTTGTTTGTGTATGTTAAACGCGTACTTAAATAATCTTATCAAATCTGATAATCATCGGACCAGTTTTGGACTTAGGCCCCTTGTGAAAATTTCGCCCGATATTAAGGTAAAGCGGTTTATTGTCAACAAATAGAAGCCCATTTCACTAAAATTTGATTTGTGAATGTTTTTTACACTTATTAAAGATTTCACAAAATAAAGATCTAATCGGTCAATCGGACCAATTTTCTGGGAAACTCTGGTGTAGGGCATTATATGGTCAGTCTTGACCGACTATATTTATCTTACTTGTTTTTAATTTAGTTTTCCTTAAAACTTTTTTTTCAATTTTTTTTTTTATCAAAAAAAATTTGTTTTAGACTGGTTCCATTTAAAATAGCATCGGCAATCCGCCGATGGTGGTTCAATTTATCCAAAAATTAACACATCCATTCTTCTGATTTTTATTGAATTTCGGTTTTTGTTATTTAGTCAAAATTGTGAATGGTTCGCGTTTTATCGCTGTTCAAAGATGGTATTTTGCAACAATTGTATGATAAATACACAATGTTTAAATGATCATATCTTTGGAACGCATCATCCGATTGCCACGAAATTAAGCGCAAAATAATGGTTATATCCTGTACTTAAAACAGAATTTTTAAAAAGGATAGGATGCTTTGCAAAAAGGATATTGAAATTAAAAAAATGTCCTTAATTTGCAAATATCTCAAAATGCGTATCTTTAATTTTCCTATATTTTTTTGCACATATAGCCCAAAATGTACCTAACAACATATGCAAATCCCAAATTGGGGTGATAAGCAGTTTAATTGTAAACGCGGTTTCATGAAACGCCTTATTGATTTCTGTTAATAACTCTCGTTTAGAAATGAAAAACAATTTCTGGGCACTAACCGCGAATAATTTTTTTATATGTATTTTTGATCGCTAAACTCAAAAATTTCATTAAAACAACATTTCGCGAATACATTTTTGTTAAATGAATTTTTTAGCGTTTTTGGAGGTATTTTAACTATTTTGCTTATATCTTAAGTTGTGTTTATCTGATCTTCTCGAAATAAAAACCAAACTAAAGATAATCTAATTTCAAATAAATCCTACATTCATCATTTTTTCATCATTTCATAGCTTTACGCGCAAATAATTTTTTTTAGCGTTATTTGGAGGTACTTTGACTATTTTTCTTATATCTTGAGTTCCGTTTATCTGATCCTTCCGAAATAAGAACCAAATTAAAGACAATCAAATTTCCAACAAATCCTTCATTCATTATTTTTATATCAGTTCATAAATTTACGTGCAATAGGCAAACCATTTTTTTATTAACAACGCTCATTTTTAAAAAAAAATTAAAAAAACAGAAATCGTTACAAATTAACAATTTTTTTATTTATCTTAAAAGCCTGAACATTTACAACGATTATAAAAGGGTTTCATTAAAATCTATGAGCAAATACCAAAGTTATGAAAAATTTTATGAAACTACCCTAAAGATTTACCTTGTTTTTAAACAGCTTAATTTTTTCCTTTTTTTGTATATCAATATAATACCTTTGGTGCTTTTCTCATGTATTTTCATATAATTTGTGATAACTTCGGAGTAAACCTATTGATTTTCATCAAATCAACTTTATTATATTTCTAAATGTTCAGGCTTTGCACATAAATAAAAAAAACTTAATTAATTGCAAAGATTTCTATTTGCCTATTGCCTATTGCGCGTAAAGTTATGAACTGATATAAAAATAATGAATGAAGGATTTGTTGGAAATTTGATTGTCTTTAATTTGGTTCTTATTTCGGAAGGATCAGATAAACGGAACTACAGATATAAGAAAAATAGTCAGAATACCTTTAAATAACGCTAAAAAAATTATTTGCGCGTAAAGCTATGAACTGACGAGAAAATGATGAAATTTTTGAGTTTAGCGATCAAAAATACATATAAAAAAAATATTCGCGGTTAGTGCGCAGAAATTGTTTTTCATTTGTAAATGAGAGTTATTAACAAAAATCAATAAGGCGTTTCATGAAACCGCGCTTACAATTAAACTGCTTATCACCCCAATTTGGGATTTGCATATGTGGTTAGGTACATTTTGGGCTATATGTGCAAAAAAATATAGGAAAATTAAAGATACGCATTTTGAGATATTTGCAAATTAAATACATTTTTTTAGTTTCAATATCCTTTTTGCAAGCATCCTATCCTTTTTTAAAATTCTGTTTTAAGTACAGGACATAACCATTATTTTGCGCTTTATTTCGTGGCAATCGGATGATGCGTTCCAAAGATATTATCATTTAAACATTGTGTATTTATCATACAATTGTTGCAAAATTCCAACTTTGAACAGCGATAAAACGCGAACCATTCACAATTTTGACTAAAAAACAAAAACCGAAATTCAACAAAAATTAGAAGATCATATATACCAATTTTAAATACAATTAAAATAGGTAAGGCCGAAAAAATGTTTTTTTTTGTAGTCAAAAATTTTGGAATTCTTCTTTTTTAATTTTATTTTTTTAAATTAAACATGTTTTTTTTTTTGTATTTTTCATTATTTTTTTTTTTCAGTTAAATTTTTTTATAAAAATTTATTCCTTCTTAAAGTTTTTTTTTTCATGAACTAAAATTTGTTCATTTTTTTTTTTATCAAAAAATAATTATTTTTTAATTTTAAATTTTATTTGTCAAGTTAAGAACTTTTATCGGGACGATCACACGTAAAGTTTAAAATTTTTGAATTTCTTTATTTTTTATATTTTTAAACTCTGATATTAACTTAATCTAGCTTTATGAAAATAAATAACAAAATTTCTTTCTTTCGTTTTTTTTTTAATTTTTCTTATAACCGCCACTTCAATATGGTTCTGTATTAACATCTACCCATGCATAAATATATTGTAAATAATATTTTCCCGTTTTATGGGTTTTTATTCATGTAAATATATAAAAAAAAAGTCACATTTTACATACAAGTTATTGTCCCTTTTGGCGCATTATAAAGTAAAATTAGATTTAAAAAGCTATAAAACTTGTTAAGGAGCTCAACGAGACATTGTAAAAGAAAATTGAAAGGATAACAGGATAAACTATAGAAAAAATATATAGTTTGCAAACCTTTTTCTTTTTTGTGCTCAAAGCAAAACAGCAAATTATGTTTTGCGGTTAAAAGTTAAAATTAATTTAGTGAATCCTAAGAAATTTTATTATGTTAGTAATAGGATTATATTTGAAAAATAAAAAAATAAGTTTTATTTTAAACTAATCAGCTTATAAGAAATTTAAATTTTAATATGGAATTTATTTGAATATTAACAAAAAACAATAAAAAAGTCAAGTCGAAATTTTGCTGACCTGGAAGCAGCTTTTGGAGGGAAGTCAAAGACCACTTCAAAACCTACTGAATTCAGCTTTAACGTTTTAACCACTAGGGCACACCGGTCACGTGCCCAGGACCTCGACCTAGCAGGGCCCACACTCAAAAAATTATGTCATTAACTATTTGTAGTTTATTTAAAAAATTTTACGTTTTGTCGTTTTTAAAAGAAAAAAACATTTGTGCAATGTTCAGTTTTTTAAAGTACTATTTCTGTTCTTTGTTTCAAAAATAACAACATAAAAAATAAAGACTTTCATTAGCATTCAATTTTTAAAGTAATTTATTTTTGTTCTGTTAGTAAAAATAAATTTTTAATGATTTTGTGTACGTAATTTTTTTTTTAAATTGTTGACAATTTTTAAAGGTAAGTCATTAGTTGGTAATTTTTTTTGTAGACAAAAAATTCAAAAAAATATTTATAGAAATATAAAAACATGTTTGTATCAAGTGACTTTGGCACGATGGGTAAAGTGTCTGGCCAGAATGAAGTTGATTGCGGGATCGATTCCCCAAAAATTTTATTAAATATTTTTTAAAATAAAATTCAATAGCAAAATTGTAAAAATAACCTACGAAATTTTTAATTTTCGTAGGTGTTTTTTTAGTTTTTCAAGAAAATTTTACATTTTTGTGAAGAAAATGTTCTTACACATCTTAATCTGAGCATTTTTTAATAGGAGAAATTCTTCCTACACTTAAAAAAAACCTAGTAAAATGACAAAAAAAATCTTTTAACTTGTATTTTTTGTTACCTCCTTTTTGACAAGAATTTCTTGTAATTTTACAAGCTTTTTACCAATATTTTTTTTTAATTTTACAAGCTTTTTACCAATAAAACTGTAAAATTTACAATTTTTTGACGCGATAATACTTACAAGGTCTCGTGATTTTACTAGATTATTGGCAACCTCCTATTTTACGAAAATTTCTAGTAAAAATTACGAGCTTTTTTGTAATTTTACAATCTTTTTACCAATAAAATTGTAAATTTACAAATTTTTTGGCAAAATAAAACTTGCAAGGAATTCTCGTGAAGATCTTTTTTGTAAAAAAGTTAGAATTTGTAAAATTACAACAAAAAAATGTAAAATTACAAAAATAAATTAAAAATCGATCGAAAATTTCTTGTTAAAAAACAAGGAAAACTGTCAAATATTGGTAAAATGGGATAACATGACTTTTTCTAGTAATTTTACTAGTTTTTTTTTTTGTGTGTAAACAAAAAATGGCTCAGAATCAGAAACTTTTTGTATGCGAAAAATTTCTCGGAATCTGATCGTATAGAAAAAGTCTCAGATTCTGGGACATTAATCCTTTAGACATTTTTCGTATAGAAAAAGTCTCTGAAACTGAGACGTTTTTTTGGTATATAAAATCTCTGACTCTGACACATTTTTCGTATAGAAAAAGTCTCAGTTTCTGAGACATTTTTCGTATACAAAGTCTTAGATTCTGAGACATCTTTTATATTGAAAAATATGTGTACCTAGAAAAAGTCTCAGATTCAGAGACATTATTCGTATAATAAAATCTTAGATTCTGAGACATTTTTTATATTGAAAAAATCTCAGATTCTGATGCATTTTTCTTAAAGATTCTGAGGCATTTTTCGTGTAGAAAAAGCCCAAGATTCTGAGACATTTTTTTTTTTAGATTTTCCCAATTCGTTTACAGTTTTTAGTACCGTTCGAAAACTCCTTCGTGGTAAATTTTCAAATTTTTTTGATGACCCGCTCAAGAGATATCGAATTTTTAAAAATTGGCAGTTTGTTCCTTTACTCAAACTTCATTTACTCATAACTTCTTCAATAATGGTCCAAATTTCAAGTTTTTTTTATCAAAATTTTTGTTTTTTTACGTACTTTAAAAAAAAAATGCCAAAAAATTCTTAAAAGCGTTCTAGTATGCGATTTTTAAGTTTTAAAATTTAAATCTCATTTTTGAAAATGTTTGTACTCTTCGATTTTTTTGAAATTTTTTTGTGTAAAACTTTTTGTTTTTGTGTAAAACTATCGATTCTACAAATTTTTTGCCCAGGAGGATCGTGGGATAACGATTATTACTATTTCTTGAAATTTTTTGAAAAAATTTTATTGTAATTTTTCAATCTTAAATTATTTCTACTGCTCCAGTGGTGCGTCATAGAGGGGTTCTTTATAAGGCCGACCCCCATTAATTTTTACGTCTTAACATTTCTTTGGAACAAACTAATACCCTATCTACAATTTCTAAGGGGGCTCCCACACAAAACGACATTTTTTAAAATTTGCTCCAACCGCTCTAACTACCCTAATAGTGCCCTTAGAGCAACAAAATGTATAACCGACCCACAATATTTTTTTTAATCCAAACATTTTCTCTGAATACACCTACCCTCTATCTTTAACTGTAAAGGCGGTCCCCAACAACTTTTTTTATTTTTTATAAATTTGTTTTATTTAATCAGCTTCTACCGGTCCAATGGTGCGTCCGAGAGGGGTCATTAGTGATTCCGACCCCCATTTATTTTTACCCTACAACAATTTCTTTAAACATACCTACGCCCTATCTACACTCCCTAAGTAGGCTCCCATACAAATAACAGTTAGAGCAAATTTGATAACGAAAGGGCGCAGGTATATTTTAAAAAAATGTTGTAGGGTAAAAATAAATGGGGGTCGGTCTCACTAATGACCCCTCTCGGATGCACCATTGGACCGGTAGAAGCTGAATCAATAAAACAAATTTACAAAAAATAAAAAAAAATTGTATGGGGACCGACTTAACAATTAGAGATAGAGGGTAGAAGTGTTCAGAGAGAATGTTTGGACTAAGAAAATATTGTGAGTCGGTCATACATTTTGTTGCTCTAAGGGCACTATTAGGGCAGTTAGAGCGGTTGGAGCAAATTTTAAAAAATGTAGTTTTGTGTGGGAGCCCCCTTAGAAATTGGAGATAGGGTATTAGGTTGTTCGAAAGAAATGTTAAGACGTAAAAATTAATGGGGGTCGGTCATATAAAGGATCCCTCTATGACGCACCATTGAAGCAGTAGAAATGATTTTAAGATTGGAAAATTACAATAAAATTTTTTCAAAAAATTTTAAAAAATAGTGATAATCGTTATCCCACGATCCTCCTGGGCAAAAAATTTGTAGAATCGATAGAAGTTTTACACAAAAAAATTTCAAAAAAATCGAAGAGTACAAACATTTTCAAAAATGAGATTTAAATTTTAAAACTTAAAAATCGCATACTAGAGCGCATTTAAGAATTTTTTGGATTTTGTTTTTAAAAGTACGTAAAGAAACAAAAGTTTTGAAAAAAAAAATTGAAATTTGGACCATTATTGAAGAAGTTATGAGTAAAAGAAGTTTGAGTAAAGGAACAAACTTCCAATTTTTAAAAATTTGATAACTTTAGAACGGGTCATCAAAAAAATCTGAAAATTTACCACGAAGTAGTTTTCGAAGGGTACTAAAAACTGTAAACAAATTGGGAAAATCTAAAAAAAAAAAAAATCACAGTGGCCGATTTGACATGGAATGCCCCATATATTCAAAAAGACTAATTTTCTGCGACATTTTTCGTATAGAAAAAGACTAAGATTCTGAACTATTTTTAGTATAGAAAAGATCTCAGATTTTGAGACATTTTTCGTAAAGAAAAAGTCTTAGATTCTGACACATTTTCCGTGTACAAAAAGTCGTAGATTCTGCAATATTTTTCATATTGAAAATGTAATACATTTTGAGAGACATTTTTCGTATAGAAAAAGTCTGAGATTCTTAAACATTTTGCATATAGAAAAGTCTCAAATTCTGAGACATTTTGCGTATAGAAAGTCTCCAATTTAGAGACTTTTTTCGTATATAAAAATCTCAGAAACTTAAACATTTTTCGTATAGAAAATCTTGGACTCTGAGATTTTTTCCGTATCTTAAAGTCTTAGAGGGTTATTCATAATACTTAAAGTATACTTAAAGTAGGTTTACTTGACAATTATTCATGCAATATCAGTCAAATAAACCTACTTTAGATTTAATTGAATTATTATGAATAACCCAGTTAGATGCTAATTCCAATATGTACGTATTTTTTGTTTTTTACCTTTCAAAAAAAAGAAATATTAAAAAACTGCGCAGGCTTAAGGTGCCCTAAAATGTTCAAATAAGGAACTCCCTTATGTATAAATTCGATGCTACAATAAAATATTATTTTATATTTTTTCTTTATAACACTGTGCTACAAAAGACCAAAAATAATTTATGCAGGGGTTCTCATATGATAATTCGGGTTAGTTGGAGTCCATAGAGTACTGATATACTCATAGTTTTTCTGGATCACTTCGTTAAGTACGTTTTTTATTAGCAAATGTGTTGAAAAACGGAAATTCTTAAATTACAATTTTAAAAAATTATTACTTTGTTAGTTTGCAACCGATTTTCGATTTTATGGATTTGTTTTAAAGGTATAGGTCTTACCTTTCAAACAAAACAAAAATATTAAAAATCGATCAAGAATTGGCTGAGCTACGATCGCTTAAGTAAAAAAAAAACGTATTTTTTGAAAAATTTGTCATATTCTTTACACTCTAAGTTGAAAGTGCATCATTAAACAATTTTTTTGAATTTTTTGTAAAAAAGTATAGTAAAGTAGCTTTCCAAAACACCAAAAAACATAACAATCGGTTTAAAAATAAATGAGTTATGCTAAGTTTTGTGATATGGAATTTTTAAATTTTTTCAGAAACGCTTGTAATTCAAGCATTATTCATAAATCTTGTTACTACTTAGTAGTAATTTTATGCGCATATGCATATAAACTAGAGATGGGAACGTAATTAGATTTGTGCATGATTCACACATGATCAGAAGTGAGCGTGATTGAAAATTAATTTTACTCACGTGGTTGTTAGTGAGTGTCAGTGTGAGTGGAATAAAAAAATGGGCGTGTCAGTTACTTCCAAATCCTATTTATTATTTTTTGGGTTTGTTTAAAAAATATCAGTGTTACTTCTTAAACAAAAAAATATTGTGAATCGGTTGAAAACTGGCTAAGGTGCGCTTGTTTAAGTAAAAAACCTTTTTGGAAGAGTTATACCTGCAACATTTTTATGACAAAAAACATTTGACATTTTTGAAACGAAATTGGTAAAATTGTGGGATCATTTGATGGAAATTTTACCTGTTTATAAATATACGTATGAGGCATTCCACACCAAATGTTCAGCGAAAACAAAACATGTGAACCGTAGATTTTTAAATGGGTTGTATAGATAGCCATGTGAGGCATTCCACACCAACTGTTCCACTACAGAAAAACAATAGTGGTTTCAATGGGATATCATTTGCAAAGTATTCGCTCTTAGGGTACTAATAAATAACAAAAATAAAATTTAAGTTTTTTTCAAAAAGTGGGCCTTGTAGGCGTGGTCAAATATTAAAAATATCAAACTTTTTTGCCTGAGTATTTATTCACGATCACGCACGCTAATGAAAGAAAAAAATATTCAAGCACGATATTTTATTTTACTCACGCTCACGTGAACATCGTGACCGTAACTTATTTTTTTCTACTCACGTGTGCGTGAATGAGCGTGAGCAAAATAAAATATCGTGCGTGACTAAATTTTTTCTTTCATAAGCGTGCGTAATCGTTATTAAAAACTCACTCACGCTACCATCGCACACGTTTTATATACCATTATTGTATAAAATAAGCGTGTTGCAATTTTTGAATTTTGATTTTTCGAAAACAAGGCAAAACACATCTCTAAAAATTTCAGATCAGATAGAAAATTCCTTTAACTTTTTGAAAAAAAATAAAAAACAAATAAAATTGCGGCATGTTTTTTGATAAATAAAGTTTAAGTTTAAATTTAAAAAATTCAGAACTTCTTCTGAAAATGTTCCAATTTTCATTTTCTTAGCTTTTATTGATAGCCCATTCAAAAATCTATAAACAGCTTTTGTCTTTAAGACTTTACTGTGTTTCATTTAATTTGCATAAATATTGAAGTAAAGATGCTCAGGCAAAAAAGTTAGATATTTTCAATTTTTGACCACGCCTACAAGGCCCACTTTTTGAAAAAACTTAAATTTTATTTTTGTTATTTAATAGTACCCTAAGAGCGAATACTTTGAAAATGATTTCATATTGACACGACACAACTTTTTTTTTTTGCTGAACATTTGGTGTGGAATGCCTCATATATGGAGCTAAGAAAATTACATTTTTGGTTGTTCAATTTTTAAAAAACTGGGCTTAGGAGGCGTGGTCAAATATTGGAAAAATGGTCAAGTTTGTGTCAAGTTGCCTTGTTTAAATATATATCAAATAAAAACGAAATGCACCAAAATCTCAAAAATTTACATTCTTGTATATTTTTGTATCGGCTATCGATTAAATTTTTTTTGGAAAATTTTCAGAACCCGTTCTGAAATTTTCCATTTTTTAAAAAAGTCAATTTATAAAAAATCCGGCCACTTTTGTTTTTTTTTTGTAATTTTTTTTTAAAGATTAGATGTCTAGCAAGATTTTTTTAAAAATTAAGAAAATCTATAAAAAAAAAATTAAGAAGAAAAAAAAGTAATTTTTCTGATTTTCACAATAAATTTTAAAAATTTAAAATAGTTTTTGAAAAAAATTAATTTCAATTTGTGTTTTTGCTAATTTATGCCAAAATATGCAATAATATGCACTTAAAAGTTCGAAATATGCACAATATATGCATTTAAAATCAAAATATGCAAAAATATTTATTTTCACCAAAATATGAAAAATATGCGAAAACAAATCGATGCCATTTAATGCAAATCTCTTGATTCGGAAAGTTAATTGGTCGATATCGTTTTTAGGCTTTCGACAAAAAACATGCATTTGCATGGAAATCTCACCCTAGTTATATAAAAAACTTTTTTACCCGTGACCCATTGAAAAATTTTGGTACACAATTTTTTTCTCACTGAACATTTGGTGTGGAATGCCTCACATGTATATTTATAAACAGGTAAAATTTCCATCAAATGATCCCACAATTTGTTTTTTGTTTTAAAAAAACATGTTTGCAAGCGCACAGCTTTTTCTGTCATAAAAATGTTGCAGGTATAACTCTTCAAAAAAGGTTTTTTACTTAAACAAGCGCACCTTAGCCAGTTTTCAACCGATTCACAATATTTTTTTGTTTAAGAAGTAACACTGATATTTTTTAAACAAACCCAAAAAATAATAAATAGGATTTGGAAGTAACTGACACGCCCATTTTTTTATTCCACTCACACTGACACTCACTAACAACCACGTGAGTAAAATTAATTTTCAATCACGCTCACTTCTGATCATGTGTGAATCATGCACAAATCTAATTACGTTCCCATCTCTAGTTTATATGCATATGCGCATAAAATTACTACTAAGTAGTAACAAGATTTATGAATAATGCTTGAATTACAAGCGTTTCTGAAAAAATTTAAAAATGCCATATCACAAAACTTAGCATAACTCATTTATTTTTAAACCGATTGTTATGTTTTTTGGTGTTTTGGAAAGCTACTTTACTATACTTTTTTACAAAAATTCAAAAAAATTGTTTAATGATGCACTTTCAACTTAGAGTGTAAAGAATATGACAAATTTTTCAAAAAATACGTTTTTTTTTTACTTAAGCGATCGTAGCTCAGCCAATTCTTGATCGATTTTTAATATTTTTGTTTTGTTTGAAAGGTAAGACCTATACCTTTAAAACAAATCCATAAAATCGAAAATCGGTTGCAAACTAACAAAGTAATAATTTTTTAAAATTGTAATTTAAGAATTTCCGTTTTTCAACACATTTGCTAATAAAAAACGTACTTAACGAAGTGATCCAGAAAAACTATGAGTATATCAGTACTCTATGGACTCCAACTAACCCGAATTATCATATGAGAACCCCTGCATAAATTATTTTTGGTCTTTTGTAGCACAGTGTTATAAAGAAAAAATATAAAATAATATTTTATTGTAGCATCGAATTTATACATAAGGGAGTTCCTTATTTGAACATTTTAGGGCACCTTAAGCCTGCGCAGTTTTTTAATATTTTTTTTTTTTTTGAAAGGTAAAAAACAAAAAATACGTACATATTGGAATTAGCATCTAACTGGGTTATTCATAATAATTCAATTAAATCTAAAGTAGGTTTATTTGACTGATATTGCATGAATAATTGTCAAGTAAACCTACTTTAAGTATACTTTAAGTATTATGAATAACCCTCTAAGACTTTAAGATACGGAAAAAATCTCAGAGTCCAAGATTTTCTATACGAAAAATGTTTAAGTTTCTGAGATTTTTATATACGAAAAAAGTCTCTAAATTGGAGACTTTCTATACGCAAAATGTCTCAGAATTTGAGACTTTTCTATATGCAAAATGTTTAAGAATCTCAGACTTTTTCTATACGAAAAATGTCTCTCAAAATGTATTACATTTTCAATATGAAAAATATTGCAGAATCTACGACTTTTTGTACACGGAAAATGTGTCAGAATCTAAGACTTTTTCTTTACGAAAAATGTCTCAAAATCTGAGATCTTTTCTATACTAAAAATAGTTCAGAATCTTAGTCTTTTTCTATACGAAAAATGTCGCAGAAAATTAGTCTTTTTGAATATATGGGGCATTCCATGTCAAATCGGCCACTGTGATTTTTTTTTTTTTTTAGATTTTCCCAATTTGTTTACAGTTTTTAGTACCCTTCGAAAACTACTTCGTGGTAAATTTTCAGATTTTTTTGATGACCCGTTCTAAAGTTATCAAATTTTTAAAAATTGGAAGTTTGTTCCTTTACTCAAACTTCTTTTACTCATAACTTCTTCAATAATGGTCCAAATTTCAATTTTTTTTTTTTCAAAACTTTTGTTTCTTTACGTACTTTTAAAAACAAAATCCAAAAAATTCTTAAATGCGCTCTAGTATGCGATTTTTAAGTTTTAAAATTTAAATCTCATTTTTGAAAATGTTTGTACTCTTCGATTTTTTTGAAATTTTTTTGTGTAAAACTTCTATCGATTCTACAAATTTTTTGCCCAGGAGGATCGTGGGATAACGATTATCACTATTTTTTAAAATTTTTTGAAAAAATTTTATTGTAATTTTCCAATCTTAAAATCATTTCTACTGCTTCAATGGTGCGTCATAGAGGGATCCTTTATATGACCGACCCCCATTAATTTTTACGTCTTAACATTTCTTTCGAACAACCTAATACCCTATCTCCAATTTCTAAGGGGGCTCCCACACAAAACTACATTTTTTAAAATTTGCTCCAACCGCTCTAACTGCCCTAATAGTGCCCTTAGAGCAACAAAATGTATGACCGACTCACAATATTTTCTTAGTCCAAACATTCTCTCTGAACACTTCTACCCTCTATCTCTAATTGTTAAGTCGGTCCCCATACAATTTTTTTTTATTTTTTGTAAATTTGTTTTATTGATTCAGCTTCTACCGGTCCAATGGTGCATCCGAGAGGGGTCATTAGTGAGACCGACCCCCATTTATTTTTACCCTACAACATTTTTTTAAAATATACCTGCGCCCTTTCGTTATCAAATTTGCTCTAACTGTTATTTGTATGGGAGCCTACTTAGGGAGTGTAGATAGGGCGTAGGTATGTTTAAAGAAATTGTTGTAGGGTAAAAATAAATGGGGGTCGGAATCACTAATGACCCCTCTCGGACGCACCATTGGACCGGTAGAAGCTGATTAAATAAAACAAATTTATAAAAAATAAAAAAAGTTGTTGGGGACCGCCTTTACAGTTAAAGATAGAGGGTAGGTGTATTCAGAGAAAATGTTTGGATTAAAAAAAATATTGTGGGTCGGTTATACATTTTGTTGCTCTAAGGGCACTATTAGGGTAGTTAGAGCGGTTGGAGCAAATTTTAAAAAATGTCGTTTTGTGTGGGAGCCCCCTTAGAAATTGTAGATAGGGTATTAGTTTGTTCCAAAGAAATGTTAAGACGTAAAAATTAATGGGGGTCGGCCTTATAAAGAACCCCTCTATGACGCACCACTGGAGCAGTAGAAATAATTTAAGATTGAAAAATTACAATAAAATTTTTTCAAAAAATTTCAAGAAATAGTAATAATCGTTATCCCACGATCCTCCTGGGCAAAAAATTTGTAGAATCGATAGTTTTACACAAAAACAAAAAGTTTTACACAAAAAAATTTCAAAAAAATCGAAGAGTACAAACATTTTCAAAAATGAGATTTAAATTTTAAAACTTAAAAATCGCATACTAGAACGCTTTTAAGAATTTTTTGGCATTTTTTTTTTAAAGTACGTAAAAAAACAAAAATTTTGATAAAAAAAACTTGAAATTTGGACCATTATTGAAGAAGTTATGAGTAAATGAAGTTTGAGTAAAGGAACAAACTGCCAATTTTTAAAAATTCGATATCTCTTGAGCGGGTCATCAAAAAAATTTGAAAATTTACCACGAAGGAGTTTTCGAACGGTACTAAAAACTGTAAACGAATTGGGAAAATCTAAAAAAAAAAATGTCTCAGAATCTTGGGCTTTTTCTACACGAAAAATGCCTCAGAATCTTTAAGAAAAATGCATCAGAATCTGAGATTTTTTCAATATAAAAAATGTCTCAGAATCTAAGATTTTATTATACGAATAATGTCTCTGAATCTGAGACTTTTTCTAGGTACACATATTTTTCAATATAAAAGATGTCTCAGAATCTAAGACTTTGTATACGAAAAATGTCTCAGAAACTGAGACTTTTTCTATACGAAAAATGTGTCAGAGTCAGAGATTTTATATACCAAAAAAACGTCTCAGTTTCAGAGACTTTTTCTATACGAAAAATGTCTAAAGGATTAATGTCCCAGAATCTGAGACTTTTTCTATACGATCAGATTCCGAGAAATTTTTCGCATACAAAAAGTTTCTGATTCTGAGCCATTTTTTGTTTACACACAAAAAAAAAAACTAGTAAAATTACTAGAAAAAGTCATGTTATCCCATTTTACCAATATTTGACAGTTTTCCTTGTTTTTTAACAAGAAATTTTCGATCGATTTTTAATTTATTTTTGTAATTTTACATTTTTTTGTTGTAATTTTACAAATTCTAACTTTTTTACAAAAAAGATCTTCACGAGAATTCCTTGCAAGTTTTATTTTGCCAAAAAATTTGTAAATTTACAATTTTATTGGTAAAAAGATTGTAAAATTACAAAAAAGCTCGTAATTTTTACTAGAAATTTTCGTAAAATAGGAGGTTGCCAATAATCTAGTAAAATCACGAGACCTTGTAAGTATTATCGCGTCAAAAAATTGTAAATTTTACAGTTTTATTGGTAAAAAGCTTGTAAAATTAAAAAAAAATATTGGTAAAAAGCTTGTAAAATTACAAGAAATTCTTGTCAAAAAGGAGGTAACAAAAAATACAAGTTAAAAGATTTTTTTTGTCATTTTACTAGGTTTTTTTTAAGTGTAGGAAGAATTTCTCCTATTAAAAAATGCTCAGATTAAGATGTGTAAGAACATTTTCTTCACAAAAATGTAAAATTTTCTTGAAAAACTAAAAAAACACCTACGAAAATTAAAAATTTCGTAGGTTATTTTTACAATTTTGCTATTGAATTTTATTTTAAAAAATATTTAATAAAATTTTTGGGGAATCGATCCCGCAATCAACTTCATTCTGGCCAGACACTTTACCCATCGTGCCAAAGTCACTTGATACAAACATGTTTTTATATTTCTATAAATATTTTTTTGAATTTTTTGTCTACAAAAAAAAATAACCAACTAATGACTTATCTTTAAAAATTGTCAACCATTTAATGCAAATCTCTTGATTCGGAAAGTTAATTGGTCGATATCGTTTTTAGGCTTTCGACAAAAAACATGCATTTGCATGGAAATCTCACCCTAGTTATATAAAAAACTTTTTTACCCGTGACCCATTGAAAAATTTTGGTACACAATTTTTTTCTCACTGAACATTTGGTGTGGAATGCCTCACATGTATATTTATAAAAAAAAATTTCCATCAAATGATCCCACAATTTGTTTTTTGTTTTAAAAAAACATGTTTGCAAGCGCACAGCTTTTTCTGTCATAAAAATGTTGCAGGTATAACTCTTCAAAAAAGGTTTTTTACTTAAACAAGCGCACCTTAGCCTGTTTTTAACCTATTCTCAATATTTTTTTGTTTAAGAAGTAACACTGATATTTTTTAAACAAACCCAAAAAATTATAAATAGGATTTGGAAGTAACTGACACGCCCATTTTTTTATTCCACTCACACTGACACTCACTAACAACCACGTGAGTAAAATTAATTTTCAATCACGCTCACTTCTGATCATGTGTGAATCACGCACAAATCTAATTACGTTCCCATCTCTAGTTTATATGCATATGCGCATAAAATTACTACTAGTAACAAGATTTATGAATAATGCTTGAATTACAAGCGTTTCTGAAAAAAATTGAAAATGTCCTATCACAAAACTTAGCATAACTCATTCATTTTTTAATCGATTGTTATGTTTTTTGGTGTTTTGGAAAGCCACTTTACTATACTTTTTTACGAAAAATTCAAAAAAACTGTTTAATGATTCACTTTCAACTTAGAGTGTAAAGAATATGACAAATTTTTGAAAAAATTCGGTTTTCTTTTACTTAAGCGATCGTAGCTCAGCCAATTCTTGATCGATTTTTAATATTTTTGTTTTGTTTGAAAGGTAAGACCTATATCTTTAAAACAAATCCATATAATCGAAAATCGGTTGCAAACTAACAAAGTAATAATTTTTTAAAATTGTAATTTAAGAATTTCCGTTTTCCAACACATTTGCCAATAAAAAACGTACTTAACGAAGTGATCCAGAAAAACTATGAGTATATCAGTACTCTATGGACTCCAACCAACCCGAATTTTTATATGAGAACCCCTGCATTTTTTTGGTGTAGCACAGTGTAATTAAAAGTATGATAAGTATTTGTGGTTTTTAGTAAAATGTTGTTAAATGCCACAATCAAAAATAAATTTCGAAACTTGTTGAAATTTTCTTACCAAAAATTTTATCATGTTAAATTCTTAAAAAATATAAATATATTGTGGTTACATAAATTGTATCATATTAAATTATTTTTTTATTTGTCGTACCATTTCTCAAAGGTATTTTTACAAGATTTCTTAGAAGAAAAAAAATCAATACAAAAAAGTTCAAGCAAAAATTAAAGTCTGTTAACATAAAAAACATGCACTCAATATTTCTCGGGAAAAAGAAAAATGAAAATGATTTGAAATTGAAATGTTTAATGTTTAGAATTAAATTTATGATGATTTTCCATTATGCCATTATATGTATATTTCTTCGTTTCTTTATAATGGCAGCAACAACGAATAAATAAAATTCAATTTAAAACTTTTATTTGAAGATTGATTTATTTATTTTCTTTTTTTTTTTAAATTTCTTTTACATTATTAACATTGTTATTTTAATTTGTTTAAATTTCTAACATTGAAATTTAAATAAATTTATATTAGGATCCATAACGTTATTTTACCTATTTTTTATTTTTAATTAACTTTATTACAATGTAAAACTTTTTTTATTTTTATCTCAAAGTAATACTTGCTCTTTAAGTTTAGTTCTTTTTATACCCTCCACATAGAAGAAATGTATTGATGGCATTGTCGGATTGTACTGCAATTATGGGTGTAATTTAGAGTGACATTGTATCTTCAACTTTGGATTTTCCTAAGTGTCCGGGCAATTATTTTATTGAAATAGAACTAAAATTTATGTGGTACAAATTTAAACCAATTGAATTAAATAAATCCGTGGCGCCCGGCGATCAAAATTTTGGATTTTTGAAAATTTTTTAATAAAATTTAAAAAAAAAATATGTCTTGCGACTTATCATGTTTATTAATTTTGATGCTCTGAACACGAATATAAAAAAAAAATAAATCAGAAAAAAAATTCAAAAAATTATTAATAGAAATATAAAAATATGTTTGTATCCAACGGCGTATGCAGGACTGTTTTTTCAGGGCCCAACAACAACAACAAAAAATTTGTTGTTGTTTTTTTCGTGAGATTTGTGTTTTCCAATACATATAAAAAAAATATTTTTTTGTTGTTGTTGTTGGGCCCCCCCTCTGTATACGCCGATGTTTGTATCAAGTGACTTTGGCACGATGGGTAGAGTGTCTGGCCAGAATGTAGTTGATTGCGGGATCGATTCCCCAAAATTTTATTAAAATTTTTTTAAAATATAATTCAATAGAAAAATTGTGAAAATAACCTACGAAATCATAAATTTTTAATGTTTTCGTAGGTTATTTTTTTTTTAATTTGTTGGTAAAAAATAAATGAAAGTGACGTTATTTTTTAATGTTCAATGTAGACAAAAACAAATGAAAGAAACATTTCAAACAAGTAATAAAACACTTGAAACCCATTCCTGTAATTATTCATTTGTTTTAACAAACTGGCCAGAATGTAGTTGATTGCGGTATCGATTCCCCAACATTTTTTTTAAATTTTATACCCTCTACTCTAGTGATAGAGGTTATATATAAGTTTGTCATTCCGTTTGTAACACATCGAAATATTGGTCTAGGACCCCATAAAGTATATGGGGCATTCCATGTGAAATCGGACACTTTGAAAAACTTTTTTTTTAGATTTTCCCAATTTGTTTACAGTTTTCAGTACCCTTCGAAAACTCCTTCGTAGAAAATTTTCAGATTTTTTTGATGACCCGTTCAAAAGATATCGAATTTTGAAAAATTGGTAGTTTGTTCCTTCACTCAAACTTCTTTTAATCATAACTTCTTCAATAATGGTCCAAATTTCAATTTTTTTTTTTCAAAATTTTTGTTTTTTTACGTACTTTCTAAAAAAAAATCAAAAAAAAATCTTAAAAGCGCTCTAGTATGCGATTTTTAAGTTTTAAAATTTAAATCTCATTTTTGAAAATGTTTGTACTCTTCGATTTTTTTGAAATTTTTTTGTGTAAAACTTCTATCGATTCTACAAATTTTTTGCCCAAGAAGATTGTTGGATAACGATTATTACTATTTTTTTAAATTTTTTTAAAAAATTTTATTGTAATTTTCCAATTTTAAAATCATTTCTACTGCTCCAATGGTGCGTCATAGAGGGGTGCTTTATAAGACCGACCTCCATTAATTTTTACGTCTTAACATTTCCTTGGAACAAACTAATACCCTATCTATAATTTCAAAGGGAGCTCCCACACAAAACGACATTTTTTAAAATTTGTTCCAACAGCTCTAACTGCCCTAATAGTGCCCTTAGAGCAACAAAATGTATGACCGACCCACAATATTTTTTTAGTCCAAACATTTTCTCTGAACACACCTACCCTCTATCTTCAACTGTTAAGGCGGTCCCCATACAATTTTTTTTATTTTTTGTAAATTTGTTTTATTTAATCAGCTTCTACCGGTCCAATGGTGCGTCCGAGAGGGGTCATTAGTGAGACCGACCCCCA
This sequence comes from Pegoplata infirma, assembly GCA_963921195.1. Lineage (NCBI taxonomy): Eukaryota > Metazoa > Arthropoda > Insecta > Diptera > Anthomyiidae > Pegoplata > Pegoplata infirma. Next base: position 99,263,878 of record OY992540.1, on the reverse strand, counting down.
TTTATTTTTACCCTACAACATTTTTTCAAAACATACCTACGCCCTATATCCACTCCCTAAGTAGCCTCCCATACAAATAACAGTTGGAGCAAATTTAATAAAAATGTAATTTTGTATGGGAGCCTAATTAGGGAGTGGAGATAGGGCGTAGGTATGTTTTGAAAAAATGTTGTAGGGTAAAAATAAATGGGGGTCGGTCTCACTAATGATCCCTCTCGGACGCACCATTGGACCGGTAGAAGCTGATTAAATAAAACAAATTTACAAAAAATAAAAAGAAATGTATGGGGACCGCCTTAACAGTTAAAGATAGAGGGTAGGTGTGTTCAGAGAAAATGTTTGGACTAAAAAAATATTGTGGGTCGGTCATACATTTTGTTGCTCTAAGGGCTTTATTAAGGCAGTTAGAGCGGTTGGAACACATTTTAAAAAATGTCGTTTTGTGTGGGAGCCCCCTTAGAAATTGGAGATAGGGTATTAGTTTGTTCCAAAGAAATGTTAAGACGTTAAAACTAATGGGGGTCGGTCTTATTACGGATCCCTCTGTGACGCACCACTGGAGCAGTAGAAATGATTTTAAGAATGGAAAATTCCAATAAAATTTTTTAAAAAAATTTTTAAAAATATTAATAATCGTTATCCCACGATCTTCCTGGGCAAAAAATTTGTAGAATTGATAGAAGTTTTACACAAAAAAATTTCAAAAAAATCGAAGAGTACAAACATTTTCAAAAATGAGATTTAAATTTTAAAACTTAAAAATCGCATACTAGAGCGCTTTAAAGAATTTTTTGGGATTTTTTTTTTAGAAAGTACGTAAAAAAACAAAAATTTTGAAAAAAAAAATTTTAAATTTGGACCATTATTGAAGAAGTTATGATTAAAAGAAGATTTTAAAAATTCGATATCTTTTGAACGGGTCATCAAAAAAATCTGAAAATTTACCACGAAGGAGTTTTCGAAGGGTACTAAAAACTGTAAACAAATTGGGAAAATCTAAAAAAAAAGTTTTTCAAAGTGGCCGATTTCACATGGAATGCCCCATATATATTCATGATCCTCGATCGATTTTAAGTCGATCTAGCGATGTCTGTCCGTCCGTAGAAAACACACTAACTTTTGAAAGACTTTACAGAGACTACTGAAGTTTGGCATATATGTTGGTCATTGACCTGGTCAGGTTGGTATTGCAATCCAGCCAAATCGGTCCATTCGTTCAAAAGTTATGAGCAAAAGAGTAAATTTCGGCAGGGGTTTTTCGCGAATTTACGAGATAAAAAACACGATAACTTTCGAAACACAATAATGAGACTGCTGAAACGTGGCATGTATCTTTCCCGTTCCCCAGGCCTGTTTGATATTGAATTTCAGATCAATCGGTTCAGTGGTTCAAAAGTTATAAGCAAAACCCCGAATTTCAGTTTGGGTTCATCTTAAATGCCACGTGGTAAAAAAGATTAAAAAGCATTTGTGGTAACTAAGCAATGCTTTTCAAACTTATTAATTTTAAAGCAATACCTTTTAAACTTGTTTAGTTTTAAAAGCATTGGTAACTGAAAAATAACACTCGAAAAAAATTTTACACTCAAAAAAATTTTACACTCAAAAAAAATTTGACACTCAAAAAAAATTTATTTTTTTTTTGCAAAAATATCAATATTTTGTATACATACGTACGTGCATTCACTCAGAAATATTTTTTACAGTAAAAAAACATTACACTAAAAAAAAGTTTTACACTCAAAAAAAAAATTAATAATCTTCCTTTTTTTTTTAAATGACAAAAAGAGTTTTTACTCAAAATTAAATATTTCTAATCAAAATTGATAATTTTTTTCACGTTAAAAATGTACAATCCTTTAAAAAAGTCATTGTGGAGGGTATTCATAGATTCAGCAAAGTCGAATTTAACTTTTCTACTTGTTTTAAAATATAATTCAATAGAAAAATTGTAAAAATAACCTACGAAATCATTAATTTTTAATGTTTTCGTAGGTATTTTTTTTTTTAGTTTGTTGGTAAAAATAACACAACAATCATTAATTTTTAATGTTTTCGTAGGTTATTTTTTTCAAATTTGTCGGTAAAAAAAATAAAAGTGATGTTTTATTTTAATGTTCATGTAGGCAAAAACAAATAAAAAAAACATTTAAAACAAGTAATAAAACACTTGAAAACCATTCCTGTTATTATTCATTTTTTTACCAACAAATTAAAAAAAAAAAATACCTACCCAGCAAAAACTTGGTAATGACACATCATTACCATTCGAATTACTTAGTAATGACAGAAAATTACCTTTAGCATTATTTTGAAATGTAAAATAAGGACTTATTAATAATGACTTACCTAAGTCATTATAATAAAATAAAAAAAATAAAAACTAGATTTTCACTTTTTGATTCACTGTATATTATTTTGATTGAAAAGAAAATAAAATTAAATGTTTTTTTATTTTTAAATTTTTTTTTAAATAATTTTTTAATTACCTATAAGTATTTATGTAATTAGTTATTAATACTGGTTTGATAATCATTACATTTGGCACATTTGCTTGTAAATGTAATGGGAAAGGTAATTTGAATCAGAAGTAGTTATAACTTTTGAATTTCCCATTACACATTTCATTACTTGGTAATGCAAGTTTTTGCTGGGTACGAAAACATATTAATTAGGGATGGGCGATTAATCGATTAATTAACCATTCTGATTAATCGATTTCTCGATTAATCAAATAATCGATTAATCAAAGTTTCTGATTAATCAGAACTATGATTAATCAATTAATTTGAATTTTGATTAATCAAAAACGAATAATTTTATTCAAAACCAAAATATATTTAAAAATTCTAAAAAAACAAATGTTAAAATATAAAAGAAATACATATACAAACTCACAAAAAATAACAAAGCAAGAAACTCAAAAGCATTCAATGGGAGAAGGTCCAACAAAATGGATAGTAAAAAATGTAATTCGCGAAGACTTAGAACTTGAATAATTAGCGAAAAATTGCTCATGCGACCATGGATACAATTAGCAGTTTTTAAGCGGCTCATATTTTTATCCACCGGTACCCTTCCATCTTCTTGCGTTATTTCGTGTTATAAAACGTTCATATTTATGTTGGTTTTAGAACCCTTTCCTATAATCATGTGTCTCTTTAATAAATACTGAAAAAGAATCATTTCCCAACACAAATGTCCATGGGAAAAACCCATTTAAAGCGCATTAGAATATGTCTTCGAGATATTTTAACGAAATCGTTCATCTAACTGGCCAAAGGCTGGCCGGTTCATGATTAAATCTAGCCCCTTACAAACGTATCTGCCTAATTACCAAGGTTGGCAATCGAAACGAATAACGGTATCGATATCGATATTGGTATCGTTTTTTTATTTATTTCGGTATCGGAATCGGTTACGGTATTTGAGTTGAATCGGTTACGGTATTACCGATACCGAAACGTCAATACCGGTACGTACCGGTATTAGAGAAAAAAAGCTAAAAATATAAAAAAACGTATAAAAACTTTAAAAAAAAATTTAAAAACAAGTAGAAAAGTTAAATTCGACTTGGACGAATACATCAATACCCTCCACAATGCCCTTCTAAAGTCATAGTTAATTTTCTAACGTGAATCAAATTAACAATTTTGATTAGAAATATTTTATTTTGAGCAAAAAACTTTTTTTAGTAATTTTTGAAAAAAAAAAAAAAAAATTGACAAAACTTTTTTTTTGTGAGTGTAAATTTTTTTTCGAGTGTAATTTTTTTTGTTTTAGTATAAAAATTTTTAAGGTGACAAGAATACTTTGTAAAATATTTTCTTAATAACTTTTGAACCACTGGTCCCGTTTGGCTGAAATTCAACACGAACTAGGCCAGGGAAACAGCAAATATATATGCCAAGCTTCAGCATCCTCAGGATTGCCTTTTGAAAGTTAACGTGTTTTTTTGTCTCAAAAATTCACGAAAAACCGTTGCCGAAATTCAGTCTTTCGCCCATAACTTTTGAAGCACTGGACCGACCGCTTTAGCTGAACATTTTCCTATGTCTTTAATACATAAATATAAGGCCGTATCGATTTTTACCTTTCTTTTTTGTTTGAGCTGAAAAGGGTCCAATAAGTTTCTATCTATTAGGTGTCACAATGACTCCCTAAAATTTATTTCCCTCCCGCATCGCGGTTAAATTAAAGACCCCAACATATTACATATTGCATCTTATTTCTAGGCAACCAATTCTTTTTGTAGGTGTTATCTATTTAGAAAAATAGGTATTCCCTGTCTAGACAAGATCACATTCAAAAATATTGCAAAAATTTTTTTTCGCGAATTATGGGACTTTTATGGACGATTTCTACGAGTTAAGTCACTTCAAAAAATTATACTATGGTGGAAAACCTCCTGCGAAATGCCTTCCCCGAAGTCCTATAAATTTAAAAAAATCCTTGGACGCCCACATCACGGATTAAATAAAAATCCCTAAAAACTATACTATACAAATGAGGTCCGGAAAGTTTATATTGGGAGTCAAAATGAATCCATAAAAATTTCGTGAAAATCAATAATTTTCTTTTGCTCTCGCATCGCGGATATATGTTTTTTTATACCCTCCTCTTACAATTAGTGATAGAGGGTATATATAAGTTTGTCATTCTGTTTGTAACTCATCGAAATATCGATCTGGGACCCCATAAAGTATATATATTCATGATGCCCGATCGATTTTAAGACATTCTAGCGATATCCGTCTGTCCGTCTGTCTGTCTGTGGAAAATGCTGTCGCGGACAAAATATTGCACAGAGATGACTGAAACTTAACATTTATTGAAAGTTCTCCCGAGAAGTTTGGTATTGCATTTGAGCGATATCGGTTCAGCGGTTCAAAAGTTATGAACGAAAATGTCAGCACACCTCAAAAATTTCAGTACATTCAACATAACCTAAAAATACAAAATGCTTTAATTCGGCTTCTGGTTGGCATATGTGAACATAATTGAACACCAAATGGCATTTAAAACAAGTAATAAAACACTTGAAAACCATTCCTGTTATTATTCATTTTTTTACCAACAAATTAAAAAAAAAAAATACCTACCCAGCAAAAACTTGGTAATGACACATCATTACCATTCGAATTACTTAGTAATGACAGAAAATTACCTTTAGCATTATTTTGAAATGTAAAATAAGGACTTATTAATAATGACTTACCTAAGTCATTATAATAAAATAAAAAAAATAAAAACTAGATTTTCACTTTTTGATTCACTGTATATTATTTTGATTGAAAAGAAAATAAAATTAAATGTTTTTTTATTTTTAAATTTTTTTTTAAATAATTTTTTAATTACCTATAAGTATTTATGTAATTAGTTATTAATACTGGTTTGATAATCATTACATTTGGCACATTTGCTTGTAAATGTAATGGGAAAGGTAATTTGAATCAGAAGTAGTTATAACTTTTGAATTTCCCATTACACATTTCATTACTTGGTAATGCAAGTTTTTGCTGGGTACGAAAACATATTAATTAGGGATGGGCGATTAATCGATTAATTAACCATTCTGATTAATCGATTTCTCGATTAATCAAATAATCGATTAATCAAAGTTTCTGATTAATCAGAACTATGATTAATCAATTAATTTGAATTTTGATTAATCAAAAACGAATAATTTTATTCAAAACCAAAATATATTTAAAAATTCTAAAAAAACAAATGTTAAAATATAAAAGAAATACATATACAAACTCACAAAAAATAACAAAGCAAGAAACTCAAAAGCATTCAATGGGAGAAGGTCCAACAAAATGGATAGTAAAAAATGTAATTCGCGAAGACTTAGAACTTGAATAATTAGCGAAAAATTGCTCATGCGACCATGGATACAATTAGCAGTTTTTAAGCGGCTCATATTTTTATCCACCGGTACCCTTCCATCTTCTTGCGTTATTTCGTGTTATAAAACGTTCATATTTATGTTGGTTTTAGAACCCTTTCCTATAATCATGTGTCTCTTTAATAAATACTGAAAAAGAATCATTTCCCAACACAAATGTCCATGGGAAAAACCCATTTAAAGCGCATTAGAATATGTCTTCGAGATATTTTAACGAAATCGTTCATCTAACTGGCCAAAGGCTGGCCGGTTCATGATTAAATCTAGCCCCTTACAAACGTATCTGCCTAATTACCAAGGTTGGCAATCGAAACGAATAACGGTATCGATATCGATATTGGTATCGTTTTTTTATTTATTTCGGTATCGGAATCGGTTACGGTATTTGAGTTGAATCGGTTACGGTATTACCGATACCGAAACGTCAATACCGGTACGTACCGGTATTAGAGAAAAAAAGCTAAAAATATAAAAAAACGTATAAAAACTTTAAAAAAAAATTTAAAAACAAGTAGAAAAGTTAAATTCGACTTGGACGAATACATCAATACCCTCCACAATGCCCTTCTAAAGTCATAGTTAATTTTCTAACGTGAATCAAATTAACAATTTTGATTAGAAATATTTTATTTTGAGCAAAAAACTTTTTTTAGTAATTTTTGAAAAAAAAAAAAAAAAATTGACAAAACTTTTTTTTTGTGAGTGTAAATTTTTTTTCGAGTGTAATTTTTTTTGTTTTAGTATAAAAATTTTTAAGGTGACAAGAATACTTTGTAAAATATTTTCTTAATAACTTTTGAACCACTGGTCCCGTTTGGCTGAAATTCAACACGAACTAGGCCAGGGAAACAGCAAATATATATGCCAAGCTTCAGCATCCTCAGGATTGCCTTTTGAAAGTTAACGTGTTTTTTTGTCTCAAAAATTCACGAAAAACCGTTGCCGAAATTCAGTCTTTCGCCCATAACTTTTGAAGCACTGGACCGACCGCTTTAGCTGAACATTTTCCTATGTCTTTAATACATAAATATAAGGCCGTATCGATTTTTACCTTTCTTTTTTGTTTGAGCTGAAAAGGGTCCAATAAGTTTCTATCTATTAGGTGTCACAATGACTCCCTAAAATTTATTTCCCTCCCGCATCGCGGTTAAATTAAAGACCCCAACATATTACATATTGCATCTTATTTCTAGGCAACCAATTCTTTTTGTAGGTGTTATCTATTTAGAAAAATAGGTATTCCCTGTCTAGACAAGATCACATTCAAAAATATTGCAAAAATTTTTTTTCGCGAATTATGGGACTTTTATGGACGATTTCTACGAGTTAAGTCACTTCAAAAAATTATACTATGGTGGAAAACCTCCTGCGAAATGCCTTCCCCGAAGTCCTATAAATTTAAAAAAATCCTTGGACGCCCACATCACGGATTAAATAAAAATCCCTAAAAACTATACTATACAAATGAGGTCCGGAAAGTTTATATTGGGAGTCAAAATGAATCCATAAAAATTTCGTGAAAATCAATAATTTTCTTTTGCTCTCGCATCGCGGATATATGTTTTTTTATACCCTCCTCTTACAATTAGTGATAGAGGGTATATATAAGTTTGTCATTCTGTTTGTAACTCATCGAAATATCGATCTGGGACCCCATAAAGTATATATATTCATGATGCCCGATCGATTTTAAGACATTCTAGCGATATCCGTCTGTCCGTCTGTCTGTCTGTGGAAAATGCTGTCGCGGACAAAATATTGCACAGAGATGACTGAAACTTAACATTTATTGAAAGTTCTCCCGAGAAGTTTGGTATTGCATTTGAGCGATATCGGTTCAGCGGTTCAAAAGTTATGAACGAAAATGTCAGCACACCTCAAAAATTTCAGTACATTCAACATAACCTAAAAATACAAAATGCTTTAATTCGGCTTCTGGTTGGCATATGTGAACATAATTGAACACCAAATGGTATTTAAACAAGTACGAACATATTTTTTGACAAAAAAAGAAAAAAATCGCGGATTTTTTTCCCAAAATTTTTTTTCGCGGAATTTTTTTTTTCAAAAATTTTTTTTTTTCAAAAGTAATTTCCTTTTAAATAAAGTTTTTTGCAATAATCTTTTTGAAATTGTGGAGGGTATCACTACATTCGGCAAGGCCGAATTTAACTTTTTTACTTGTTTTTTTTAATTTTTATCTAATTCACGATGTGGGTGCCAAAAGGTTTTTCATTTACAAAAACCAAAAAATTTATAAACTTTCTATTAATATTTTTTTTTTTGTAAAAAATCATGGTTTTTAAGAAAAACCGTTTCAGTACCGGTACGTACCGATACCGAAGGAAAAGGTTTTTGGATACCGGTATCCGATACCAAAACTGAGTTTCGGTATTGGTATTGGTACCGGTATTCAATTTAAAGGGTTTTGAAACGGATAACGGTATTGAAAAGGTATCGATTGCCAACATTGCTAATTACGCTTTTTTGACAATGGTTTATAAATGTGTCTTTATGTTTATCTGACTAAAAACAGTCCAAGGCCGTATTTAAACCACTACACGACATTCACCAAAGTCTCTCTAAATATGTATTAACGCGGGGTTACATATTGGGACTTTAAATGTTAAAGCAATTAGGAAATTAAAACGAAAAAAATAAACAAATATACAAAAGAAAATACAAAATGTTCAAATATTCAAATTTTGAATATTCAATTTCCTGATTAATCAATTAATCATGAATTTTGTTTATTCAAAATTTAAATTATTCGATTAATCATGATTCTGATTAATCAAAATTTATGATTAATCGGTTAACTGATTAATCAAGACTTCGATTAATCGAAATGATTAATTATTCGATTAATCGCACATCCCTAATATTAATGATTTCGAATGTTATTTTTTACAATTTTTCTATTAAATTACTACTATTTTTTAAAAAATTTTTAATAAAATTTTGGGTAATCGATCCCGCAATCAACTACATTCTGGCCAGACACTCTACCCATCGTTCCAAAGATACTTGATACAAACATGTTTTTATATTTCTATAAATAATTTTTTGAATTTTTCTCTTCAAAAAAATAACCCACACAAGTAAGTAAAAACGAATGGATTCTCCTTAAAAAATGCCAACAATTTAGAAAATAACGTACACAAATCATTAAAAATTAAAGAAGAATCACTTATTTTTACTTACAGAACAAAAATAAATGACTTTAAAAATTGAATGCTAATAAAAGCCCTTTTTTTATACCCTCCAACCACAGTATGGGAGTATACTCACTTTGTCATTCCGTGTGTAACGCATCGAAATATCGGTCTAGGACCCCATAAAGTATATATATTATTGATAAGTGATCGATTCTAAGACATTCTAGCGATGTCCGTCCGTCCGTCCGTCCGTCTGTAGAGGACACGATACAGTCCAAAATAAAAGAGCTAGGCTTTCGAAGTTTGGCACGAATATGTCTTATATTCCTAGGCAGGTTAAGTTCGGAAATGGGCAAAATCAGACCAAGGGGAAAAAAGTTCCCCCTTGGAACTAAACCAACCTCTGAAAAACGCTATTTTTTTGCAGGGTTTTTTGTACTTTTTTTAAGCAAATGCAACATTTTTATGTCAGAGGAAGCTCAAAACCCTGCATGTGGACCCAGCGGATAAAAAAAAATTGAAAAAAGTTTGACCCGCCCCTTTTGTGGGCGTAGATATAAAAAATGTATTTTAATAATGATTAATTGGATTAAATAATTGGAAGAATCATCCCAGTTGGCAACGTCCTCGAGCCATCCTCAGTGACGGAGCGGTGACATGTCAGAGTCACTGCTGACATCCACAAGACATCTCTATGTACTGGGTTGAGGACAGTTTCATACAAATTTTCAAAATGTCCTCACACAAAGTCAGCAGTGGTCAGATCTGACCTTCTAGGTACATGTCACCTAAGACTTCTTTGGGGAAATGTCTGACGTAGATCATGCGCAAATACAAAAAATTTTCGTATTTCCTTTTGTTTTTGCTTTTATCCATTTTCCTTTATAAATTATCTTTCTCATATTTAGAAAAAACTTTTTGCCTTTTTTAGTCCCAACTCGATTTAAACCTGGAACCTCCAGTTTATTAGTCCTCAAGGAATCACTGTGGAAATTTCCTCAGTGACACATTTTCCAACTGGGATAATAATAAATCCATTTGCTAACATCTACCGCAAGGGTAAGGTGTCCTCCAATGTCTCCCACCAAACCCCGCCACCCTCACAAAAAAAAGACGCCCCTGATTTTTTTTTTTTACATTTTGGAGGGTATAAAAGATTCGGCACAGCCGAATTAACCACTCTCACTTGTTTTATGTTGTTTTTTTTTTTAAACGAAGAACAGAAATAGTCATTTAAAAAAACTGAACGTTAAACAAATGGTTTTCCTTTTAAAAACGACAAAACGTTAAACTTTTTAGCTAAACTACAAACAGTAAATGACATAATTTTTTTGAGTTTATACCTTTATTAATATTGAGTAAATAGGTGTAAATCGTAAAAAACTGAAACAGGTCAAATTTCTCCCATACAAATCGACCCCCCCCACAGTGGGGAAAAATTGACTTTTTTTGCCCAATTTTGTCTACAGGTCGCAATTCTTAACCGATTTTGGTTTTTCTTTTTTTGTATTTTAGCTAATAAAATTCCGCATCGATCTGTCATGGTGGATTTTTGAAAAAAAATTTCGGATTACTTTTTATATTTTTCTAAAGTTCAGAAAATTTTCATTTTTTCAGTATTTTTGGAATAAAAAATGTAATAGGCATGGGACGAATATGCTTTATAGACTAAATTAAAGGTATTGGAACCCCTTATCAACGACGTGATTAGTATTGGACAATATATTATTATATTGGTTTTTATAACCAGACAAAAATTCAAGAATTTTCACTTTTAAAAGCCTATATCTTTAAAAATAATGAACCAATTTCAATAAAATCTTTTTTAGATTAAAGCTTATGTTTTGCTTAGTCATAATTGGTAAACAAATTTTTTTTCAAAAAATATTTTATTTTTTGCTTAAATTTTACCTTATGATTTTTGGAATTTTAAAATTATTTTTTAGTTTGTTTTTAAAAAAAAAAGTTGTTACATTGTAAATTCGAAAAAAAGAGTTAAACAATTTTGCAAAAATACTTTGTTTACCAATAATGGTTTAGAAAATGATACGCTTTAATCTAAAAAAAATTTCATTGAAATTGGCACATTATTTAAAATGATATAGGTACTTAAAAGTGAACCTTTTTAGGTTTTCATATGTTTATAAAAACCAAAATAACAATAAATTAACAAATGCTATTAATGTCATTTTTAAGGGTTTCAAATACCTTTATTTTTATCCATACAGCATATTCGTCCCCTGCCTATTACATTTTTTAGAGCAAAAATTCTAAAAAAAATAAAATTTTCTGAACTTTAAAAAAATATTCAAATAAAACAATAACGATTTTTAGAAATCCACCATGACAGACCGATGAGGAATTTTATTAGCTAAATTTCAAAAAAAGAAAAACTAAAATCGGTTAAGAATTGCGACCTGTAGGCAAAATCGGACAAAAAAAGTCCATTTTTCCCCACTGTGCCCCCCCTAAAAATGAGTTTGGACCACTAAAAAAATACGTGTAGAATTATTTTTTTTTAACAATTTTTCCAAATTTCATGAAGATCGGAGGGTGACACCCTTGTTAGACACCAGCCTAAAAACATTATCATGTTAAAAAGCTCAAACTTTGGCACAAATACATATCGCTTATTTACTTTTATAGTGTCATAACTCAAAATATTTGATTTTGCAGAAATCAAGTTCAAAATTTACAATTGAAACTGATTTTCAATTCAAAAAGGCCAGTACTATGAAAATGTAATAATGGCGTGTTCTCTTCTTAAACGGTGAGTTTAAAAGAAATTAATACGAATTTTTGACACACTATAAAGGATGATATAACAAATAGTTCTGCATCATTAACTCGAAAAGCGCATTTTTTGAGTTATGACGTTATACAAGCGATATGTGGTATACTCACTTTGTCATTCCGTATGTAACGCATCAAAATATCGGTCTAGGACCCCATATAGTATATGGGGTATTCCATGTCAAATCGGACACTTTGAAAAATTTTTTTTTTAGATTTTCCTAATATGATAACAGTTTTTAGTACCTTTCGAAAACTCCTTCTTGGTAAATTTTCAGATTTTTTTAATGACCCGTTCAAAATATATCGAATTTTTAAAAATTGGTAGTTTGCTCCTTTACTCAAACTTCTTTTAATCATAACTTCTTCAATAATGGTCCAAATTTCAAATTGTTTTTTTTTTTCAAAATTTTTGTTTTTTTTACGTACTTAAAGAAAAAAAATCCCAAAAAATTCTTAAAAGCGCTTTAGTAATCGATTTTTAAGTTTTAAAATTTAAATCTCATTTTTGAAAATGTTTGTACTCTTCGATTTTTTTGAATTTTTTTTTGTGTAAAACTTCTATCAATTCTACAAATTTTTTGCCCAGGAGGATCGTGGGATAACGATTATTACTATTTTTTAAAATTTTTTTTAAAAAATTTTATTGTAATTTTCCAATCTTTAAATCTTTTCTACTGCTCTAATGGTGCGTCATAGAGGAATCCTTTATAAGACCGACCCCCATTAATTTTTACGTCTTAACATTTCTTTGGAACAAACTAATACCCTATCTCTAATTTCTAAGGGGGCTCCCACACAAAACGATATTTATTAAAATTTGTTCCAACCGCTCTAACTGCCCTAATAATGCCCTTAGAACAACAAAATCTATGACCGACCTACAATATTTTTTTAGTCCAAACATTTTCTCTGAACACACCTACCCTCTATCTTTAACTGTTAAGGAGGTCCCCATACATTTTTTTTTATTTTTTGTAAATTTGTTTTATTTAATCAGCTTCTACCGGTCCAATGGTGCGTCCGAGAGGGGTCATTATTTTTACCCTACAACGCCCTATCTCAACTCCCTAAGTAGGCTCCCATACAAAATTACATTTTTATAAAATTTGCTCCAACTGTTATTTGTATGGGAGCCTACTTAGGGAGTGGAGATAGGGCATAGGTATGTTTTGAAAAAATGTTGTAGGGTAAAAATAAATGGGGGTCGGTCTCACTAATGACCCCTCTCGGACGCACCATTGGACCGGTAGATGCTGATTAAAAAAAAACTAATTTACAAAAAATAAAAAAAATTGTATGGGGACCGCCTTAACAGTTAAAGATAGAGGGTAGGTGTGTTCAGAGAAAATGTTTGGACTAAAAAAATATTGTTGCTCTAAGGGCTTTATTAGGGCAGTTAGAGCGGTTGGAACAAATTTTAAAAAATGTCGTTTTGTGTGGGAGCCCCCTTAGAAATTGGAGATACGTTATTAGTTTGTTCCAAAGAAATGTTAAGACGTAAAAATTAATGGGGGTCGGTCTTATAAAGGACCCCCCTATGACGCACCATTGGAGCAGTAGAAATGATTTTAAGATTGGAAAATTTCAATAAAATTTTTTCAAAAAATTTTTAAAAATAGTAATAATCGTTATCCCACGATCCTCCCGGGAAAAAAATTTGTAGAATTGATAGAAGTTTTACACAAAAAAATTTCAAAAAAATCGAAGAGTAAAAACTTAAAAATCGCATACTAGAGCGCTTTTAAGAATTTTTTGGGATTTATTTTTAAAAAGTAAATTTGGACCATTATTGAAGAAGTTATGATTAAAAGAAGTTTGAGTAAAGGAACAAACTACCAATTTTTCAAAATTCGATATCTTTTGAACGGGTCATCAAAAAAATCTGAAAATTTACCACGAAGGAGTTTTCGAAGGGTACTGAAAACTGTAAACAAATTGGGAAAATCTTAAAAAAAAAGTTTTTCAAAGTGTCCGATTTCACATGGAATGCCCCATATATATTTATGATCAGTAATCGATTCTAAGACATTTTAGCGATGTCCGTCCGTCCGTCTGTCCGTCTGTAGTTAACACGATACAGTCCAAAATAAAAGAGTTAGACTCCCGAAACTTGGTACGAATATGTCTTATGGCAGGCAGGTTAAGCTCACAAATGAGCAAAACCGGGCCAGGGGAAAAAAGTTCACCCTTGAAGAACTAAACCAACCTCTGAAAAATATAATCTTTTTACATGATTTTTTGTGTTTTTGTTTAACAAATGCAACATTTTTATGCTACAAGAAGTTCACATCCTGCACATCGACCCTGAGAATTAGAAAATGTCGTTTTTTCGGTCTGCTCCAACTCCCCCCTTTATAGACGGGGAATAAAAAAAAATCTTTTGAATTATGATAAACTTTTATTTCTTTAGTGCAAAAAGCATAAGAAAACATTTTTAAACACACATTTGTGAGGAAATTTGCCCTCCCCCATTACCACATCCGACCCCCCTCCCCCCCAAACAAAATAAAACGCACCTGATTTTTTTTCATGTTGGAGGGTGTAAAAGATTCGGCACAGCCGAATTTAACACTGTTACTTGTTACATTTTGGAGGGTATAATAGATTCGGCATTTAACGCATTTTACACTCTCTTTTGGTTTTTGTACTTTTGTTAAACAAATGGAACAATTTATCTGTAGAACTTTAGATTTGGTAAAAAAATAAGTTTTGATGAAAAAAAAAAGTTTTTTTTATTAAAAAAATGTTTGGATGAAAAAAAAAAAAAAATAATCGAAAAAAAAAAATTCAAAAAAAAAACTTATATAATCAAATTTTATAATCAAACTATGGTGTCGTCCCGCTTCAGTTATAAAATTAGATATATTTTTTAACTCAAATTCTGATTAATTTTTATTAAAAAATAAAAATTGTTTTATTCGACCTTTAAAATAATATATTTTTTAACTGTAAAGTAACTTTAAATCTTATGGAAAAAAAACACTCACATATTATGCATGTCTTTGGGCTTTTACAAGTAAATACAAACAACAGATATGTTTAAACTTTTACACACAAAGTTTTTTTAACTATAAAGCTTAAAGTTATTTATATATTTTTTTTTAAATCAACATATTTTACTTGTGTACAGATTTTCAATTGTATTAAATTTTAAAGAGTTTGAAAGAATTGCATTACAAAAACTTAACAAAAATACCAAATGTGTCGAATTTTAAATACCCTCCATAATATTTTAGACAAAAATATTGCAGAGCTAAAACACCTCAATTCAACCGAGCAGTTGACCGCACCCCCTCCAAATTTAAAGAAATTAAGTACTGATGTTAACTTTAACAAAAAAGGGATTTTGCCAATTTTTCAGGCTTCTGGTCATTCCAGTATTCGAGATATGCGGTCTTGATAATTAACAAAATCGTATATATTTGACAAAAGTGTTCTGAGATAAATAAAGATAACTCGAAAAGTAAAAACAATACAGGTCTCAGTTAGGTTGCAAATAATTGGTTATTACCAACAGCCTTTAAAATAGCATTCCCCAAGATTTTTTTGAAAAAGGTCAAAGGTCGTTGGTTTTAACCTTAATTTTTGGAGAGCTATATCTCAAAAAACGATATTTTTAAAATTTTGGAAAAAATATATGTGGTTAAGAATTACATATACCACTTAAGTTTAAATTTTCAGGATGGAGACTTCATTGGAACATTTTATATTAATAGAAACGTTGTGACAGGAAAGAAAAAGCGGTGTAATTTCCCTTAGAAAAAAAAGATATTTTTTTTGTCTTTGAAATGCTGGTACCAAAATCCATTTTTCTGAATGTTTTTGACGTGCTGAGTCCAAATATGACCTTTGAAATGGCCTATCGCTATTACTTTTTAAGATATATGCACCTAAATTTTAAAAAAAACACAGCAATAGCATTTTAGCAATTTTCACATATTTATGTGCAGATATCTCGAAAACTAATAGCGATAGGCCAGTTCAAATGTCATATTTGAACTCAGCACGTCAAAAACATTCAGAAAAATGAATTTTGGTACCAGAATTTCAAAGACAAAAAAAAATAGTTTTTTTCTAAGGGAAATTACACCGCTTTTTCTTTCCTGTCACACCGTTTCTATTAATATAAAATGTTCCAATGAAGTCTCTATCCTGAAAATTTAAACTTAAGTAGTATATATGATTCTTAATCACATATATTTTTTCCAAAATTTTAAAAATATCGTTTTTTGAGATATAGCTCTCCAAAAATTAAGGCTAAAACCAATGACCTTTGACCTTTTCCAAAAAAAATCTTGGGGAATGCCATTTTAAAGGCTGTCTAATTACCTATTATTTGCGACCTGACCGAGACGTGTATTGTAATTACTTTTCGAGTTATCTTTATTTATCTCAGAACACTTTTGTCAACTATATACGATTTTGCCAATTTTCAAGACCCCATATCTCGGGAAGAAAAAGTACCAGAAGTCCAAAATTTTGGCACTATGATTTTTTTGTAAGGGCCCAACAATATTCCAAGTTTCATCAAATTCGAAAGGGGTAAGGTCAAAAATGCTACTTTTATCGGTTGAATTGAGGTGTTTTAACTCTGCAGGCAAATTTTGAGAGAGGTCTTTGATGCATTATTACACCATGCACCAAAGACCTCTCCAAAATTTGCCTGCAATATTTTTGTCTAAAATATGATGGAGGGTATTTAAAACTCGCCACATTTGGTAAAACGTTATTGATTAAATTACCTAAGTAAAAACTAAGGTAATTTATATAATAACATATTAAAGGATGCAAATAAACTAAAAACTGACGCTTTTTTCTATTTGTTTTTCATGTGATTATTTTATTATTTTGTTTTCTTTTTTCTATTTGTTTTTCATGTGATTATTTTATTATTATTTAACAAAAATTTATTGGAAGTCTGATTAATGGCAAGCCGATTGAATACGCTATGTTAAACCCAACAAGTTTTTTTTTGAGACTTTATTTTTACAATACTGAGATTCCTAATTTTCTAATCCTAAAACTTTCTGCAACATATTCTAAGCTTATTGTTAGTTGTTTTTAAACACCAAAATAAAATTATGCAATACATTTTTATAAAAAAAAATATTCTTCTTTATGTAAATAAAAATGTTTTTTATTTAAACTATTTTTTCAATTATATTTCTATTCACTAAAACTTCTGCAGTGCAGAATCTGCACTTATGTATGATTCACAAAAAGTCTATTTAACCTAGAGTTTGCAAAACGATTAAAATCGTAATCGTAATCGCGATTAATCGCCTTCATTAATCGTAATCGTAATCGACAAAAAAATCATGCGATTACGATTAATTATTTTCTATAAAATATACTGTTTTTATAACGATTTTAAAATATATCATGTTGGCCTACTATTCATTTAACTTATTTGCAATTTCTCTTTCCTTTTTTTCTCGTAAAAGTAATTTAAATTTAAAGTAAAATTTTAATTTTCGTCTTAGTAACCCCACAATTTTGTTTTTAAAAAAATCCAAAAGGATTTGACTGGATTTGGTCAAAAAATTCGGGCATGAAATTTTATCAAAAAATTTATTTTTGTTACTTGTTGCAGACTGAAGACGCTCTTTGTAATTTTTTTTTTTATAAATTTTTACACAATCAGCTTTTCAGGGGCCATTGGTATGTATTCTGATACGAAATTTGAAAGATTTTAATTTTCGGGACGCCAAGGATCATTATAAATTTCAAGAGTCTGGGATCGTTATTTCATAAAATATGAAAAGGACAAAAAGTACACTTTTTTACCAATTTTTCGACCCTTAGAAATTAAATTTACAGCAAGTACATTTTTTCAAACGACTTTTTTACCAAAGGATCCTGTTTTCCAAATTTTACCCCTTTTTGTTCCCTTAACAATTTATTAAAAATCTGGCTACATTTTTTTTAATTTTTTTTTTTTAGTTTAGATGTTTGTCTATCCACATAAAAAATTTAGGATGGCATTTTTCGAATTTTTCAAGAAAATCGGATTTCAATCTTGGATTTTAGAAAAATTCTATAATTCTTTTGTATTTTATTGTGTCAACACCGCGTATGAGTAATGACAATCTGCGAAACCAATGAATTTTCGTTACTCATACGCGGTGTTGCCCCAATAAAATACAAGAGAATTACAAAATATTTATGAAATCTAATATTCAAATGATATTTTCTCGAAAAATACGAACATTTTTTTGTGTGAATAGACAAACATCTAAACTTAAAAAAAATGTAGCCGGATTTTTTATAAATTGACTTTTTAAAAAAACCAAGACTTTCAGAACGGTTTCTGAAAATTTTCCAAAAAAAATTTAGTAGATAGCCAATACAAAAATATACATGAATGTTAATTTTTGTGAGTGTGCTAAATTTGATAAATATTTAATCAAGGGAACTCGACACAATTTTGACAATTTTTCCAATATTTAACCACGCTCATTAGCCTAGTTGTTAAAACATTGAAAAACCAAAAATCCAATTTTCTTAGTTTCATATAGGGCTATCCATACCACCTATTTAGACATTCATGGGACATATGTTTTTTCGCAGGTCATTTGGTGTGGAACGATAATTTTATTGCATAAAATATTTATTTTTGTATTTTCGTACATTCTGAAATGTAAATTTTAAAAGAGTTTTTTTTTTAATAACCTACACTCACAGCAAAATACGGTTGTCTCAACCGTAAAAGGTTCCAACCTCAGACTGAGGTTGCAGCAACCGGCAAATATACGGTTGTAGCAACCGACAATTTACAGTTGTGGCAACCGGCAAATACCGGTTGCAGCAACCTCAAATAACGGCATTTCCCGGTTATGGCAACCGTATTGCCGGTTGTCCCAACCGTAGCTGTGTTTAATAAATTTTTAATATTATACAAAATTATAAAGAAATCCCAACTAAAAAAACACGTTTTTTTTATTTTTTTTGTTTTTTTTATTGTTTTTAAAAAAATATAGTAATTTAAACTTCTTAATACTAAAAATATTTAATAAATGTTACATTTTAAAGTTGTATTAATACGTATGATTAAAATCCCATACAACGAATTATTCTCCTAAAAATCTGAGACTTTTTCTTTAAGAGAATGTTTCAGAATCGGAGACTTTTTCTACAGGAAAACTGTTGGATCAGGATCTGAGACTTTTTGTATAGGAAAAATTTTAAAGAATCTTACTTTTTTTCTATATATTTCAGATTCTGAGACATTTTTTCTATCGAAAAAGTCTCAGATTCTTAGACATTTTTTCTATAGCAAAAGATTCAGATTCTGAGGCATTTTTTCTATAGAAAAAGTCTCAAATTCTGCAACATTTTCTCTATGGAAAAAGTCTTAGATTCTGAGAAATTTTTTATAGAAAAAGTCTCAGATTCTGTGACATTTTTTCTATAGAAAAAGTCTCAGATTCTGAGATATTTGTTCTATTGTAAAAGTGTCAGATTCTGACACATTTTTTCTATAGAAAAAGTCTCAGATTCCGAGACATTTTTTCTATACAAAAAGTCTCAGGTTCTGAGACAGTTTTTCTATAGAAAAAGTCTCAGATTCTGAGACAGTTTTTCTATAGAAAAAGTCTCAGATTCTGAGACAATTTTTCTATAGAAAAAGTCTCAGATTCTGAGACAATTTTTCTATAGAAAAAGTCTCAGATTCTGAGACAATTTTTCTATAGAAAAAGTCTCAGATTCTGAGACAATTTTTCTATAGAAAAAGTCTCAGATTCTGAGACAATTTTTCTATAGAAAAAGTCTCAGATTCTGAGACAATTTTTCTATAGAAAAAGTCTCAGATTCTGAGACAATTTTTCTATAGAAAAAGTCTCAGATTCTGAGACAATTTTTCTATAGAAAAAGTCTCAGATTCTGAGACAATTTTTCTATAGAAAAAGTCTCAGATTCTGAGACAATTTTTCTATAGAAAAAGTCTCAGATTCTGAGACAATTTTTCTATAGAAAAAGTCTCAGATTCTGAGACAATTTTTCTATAGAAAAAGTCTCAGATTCTGAGACAATTTTTCTATAGAAAAAGTCTCAGATTCTGAGACAATTTTTCTATAGAAAAAGTCTCAGATTCTGAGACAATTTTTCTATAGAAAAAGTCTCAGATTCTGAGACAATTTTTCTATAGAAAAAGTCTCAGATTCTGAGACAATTTTTCTATAGAAAAAGTCTCAGATTTTGAGACAATTTTTCTATAGAAAAAGTCTCAGATTCTGAGACAATTTTTCTATAGAAAGAGTCTCAGATTCTGAGACAATTTTTCTATAGAAAAAGTCTCAGATTCTGAGACAATTTTTCTATAGAAAAAGTCTCAGATTCTGAGACAATTTTTCTATAGAAAAAGTCTCAGATTCTGAGACAATTTTTCTATAGAAAAAGTCTCAGATTCTGAGACAATTTTTCTATAGAAAAAGTCTCAGATTCTGAGACAATTTTTCTATAGAAAAAGTCTCAGATTCTGAGACAATTTTTCTATAGAAAAAGTCTCAGATTCTGAGACAATTTTTCTATAGAAAAAGTCTCAGATTCTGAGACAATTTTTCTATAGAAAAAGTCTCAGATTCTGAGACAATTTTTCTATAGAAAAAGTCTCAGATTCTGAGACAATTTTTCTATAGAAAAAGTCTCAGATTCTGAGACAATTTTTCTATAGAAAAAGTCTCAGATTCTGAGACAATTTTTCTATAGAAAAAGTCTCAGATTCTGAGACAATTTTTCTATAGAAAAAGTCTCAGATTCTGAGACAATTTTTCTATAGAAAAAGTCTCAGATTCTGAGACAATTTTTCTATAGAAAAAGTCTCAGATTCTGAGACAATTTTTCTATAGAAAAAGTCTCAGATTCTGAGACAATTTTTCTATAGAAAAAGTCTCAGATTCTGAGACAATTTTTCTATAGAAAAAGTCTCAGATTCTGAGACAATTTTTCTATAGAAAAGTCTCAGATTCTGAGACAATTTTTCTATAGAAAAAGTCTCAGATTCTGAGACAATTTTTCCATAGAAAAAGTCTCACATTCTGAGACAATTTTTCTATAGAAAAAGTCTCAGATTCTGAGACAATTTTTCTATAGAAAAAGTCTCAGATTCTGAGACAATTTTTCTATAGAAAAAGTCTCAGATTCTGAGACAATTTTTCTATAGAAAAAGTCTCAGATTCTGAGACAATTTTTCTATAGAAAAAGTCTCAGATTCTGAGACAATTTTTCTATAGAAAAAGTCTCAGATTCTGAGACAATTTTTCTATAGAAAAAGTCTCAGATTCTGAGACAATTTTTCTATAGAAAAAGTCTCAGATTCTGAGACAATTTTTCTATAGAAAAAGTCTCAGATTCTGAGACAATTTTTCTATAGAAAAAGTCTCAGATTCTGAGACAATTTTTCTATAGAAAAAGTCTCAGATTCTGAGACAATTTTTCTATAGAAAAAGTCTCAGATTCTGAGACAATTTTTCTATAGAAAAAGTCTCAGATTCTGAGACAATTTTTCTATAGAAAAAGTCTCAGATTCTGAGACAATTTTTCTATAGAAAAAGTCTCAGATTCTGAGACAATTTTTCTATAGAAAAAGTCTCAGATTCTGAGACAATTTTTCTATAGAAAAAGTCTCAGATTCTGAGACAATTTTTCTATAGAAAAAGTCTCAGATTCTGAGACAATTTTTCTATAGAAAAAGTCTCAGATTCTGAGACAATTTTTCTATAGAAAAAGTCTCAGATTCTGAGACAATTTTTCTATAGAAAAAGTCTCAGATTCTGAGACAATTTTTCTATAGAAAAAGTCTCAGATTCTGAGACAATTTTTCTATAGAAAAAGTCTCAGATTCTGAGACAATTTTTCTATAGAAAAAGTCTCAGATTCTGAGACAATTTTTCTATAGAAAAAGTCTCAGATTCTGAGACAATTTTTCTATAGAAAAAGTCTCAGATTCTGAGACAATTTTTCTATAGAAAAAGTCTCAGATTCTGAGACAATTTTTCTATAGAAAAAGTCTCAGATTCTGAGACAATTTTTCTATAGAAAAAGTCTCAGATTCTGAGACAATTTTTCTATAGAAAAAGTCTCAGATTCTGAGACAATTTTTCTATAGAAAAAGTCTCAGATTCTGAGACAATTTTTCTATAGAAAAAGTCTCAGATTCTGAGACAATTTTTCTATAGAAAAAGTCTCAGATTCTGAGACAATTTTTCTATAGAAAAAGTCTCAGATTCTGAGACAATTTTTCTATAGAAAAAGTCTCAGATTCTGAGACAATTTTTCTATAGAAAAAGTCTCAGATTCTGAGACAATTTTTCTATAGAAAAAGTCTCAGATTCTGAGACAATTTTTCTATAGAAAAAGTCTCAGATTCTGAGACAATTTTTCTATAGAAAAAGTCTCAGATTCTGAGACAATTTTTCTATAGAAAAAGTCTCAGATTCTGAGACAATTTTTCTATAGAAAAAGTCTCAGATTCTGAGACAATTTTTCTATAGAAAAAGTCTCAGATTCTGAGACAATTTTTCTATAGAAAAAGTCTCAGATTCTGAGACAATTTTTCTATAGAAAAAGTCTCAGATTCTGAGACAATTTTTCTATAGAAAAAGTCTCAGATTCTGAGACAATTTTTCTATAGAAAAAGTCTCAGATTCTGAGACAATTTTTCTATAGAAAAAGTCTCAGATTCTGAGACAATTTTTCTATAGAAAAAGTCTCAGATTCTGAGACAATTTTTCTATAGAAAAGTCTCAGATTCTGAGACAATTTTTCTATAGAAAAGTCTCAGATTCTGAGACAATTTTTCTATAGAAAAAGTCTCAGATTCTGAGACAATTTTTCTATAGAAAAAGTCTCAGATTCTGAGACAATTTTTCTATAGAAAAAGTCTCAGATTCTGAGACAATTTTTCTATAGAAAAAGTCTCAGATTCTGAGACAATTTTTCTATAGAAAAAGTCTCAGATTCGGAGACAGTTTTTCTATAGAAAAAGTCTCAGATTCTGAGACAGTTTTTCTATAGAAAAAGTCTCAGATTCTGAGACAGTTTTTCTATAGAAAAAGTCTCAGATTCTGAGACAGTTTTTCTATAGAAAAAGTCTCAGATTCTGAGACAGTTTTTCTATAGAAAAAGTCTCAGATTCTGAGACAGTTTTTCTATAGAAAAAGTCTCAGATTCTGAGACAGTTTTTCTATAGAAAAAGTCTCAGATTCTGAGACAGTTTTTCTATAGAAAAAGTCTCAGATTCTGAGACAGTTTTTCTATAGAAAAAGTCTCAGATTCTGAGACAGTTTTTCTATAGAAAAAGTCTCAGATTCTGAGACAGTTTTTCTATAGAAAAAGTCTCAGATTCTGAGACAGTTTTTCTATAGAAAAAGTCTCAGATTCTGAGACAGTTTTTCTATAGAAAAAGTCTCAGATTCTGAGACAGTTTTTCTATAGAAAAAGTCTCAGATTCTGAGACAGTTTTTCTATAGAAAAAGTCTCAGATTCTGAGACAGTTTTTCTATAGAAAAAGTCTCAGATTCTGAGACAGTTTTTCTATAGAAAAAGTCTCAGATTCTGAGACAGTTTTTCTATAGAAAAAGTCTCAGATTCTGAGACAGTTTTTCTATAGAAAAAGTCTCAGATTCTGAGACAGTTTTTCTATAGAAAAAGTCTCAGATTCTGAGACAGTTTTTCTATAGAAAAAGTCTCAGATTCTGAGACAGTTTTTCTATAGAAAAAGTCTCAGATTCTGAGACAGTTTTTCTATAGAAAAAGTCTCAGATTCTGAGACAGTTTTTCTATAGAAAAAGTCACAGATTCTGAGACAGTTTTTCTATAGAAAAAGTCTCAGATTCTGATACAGTTTTTCTATAGAAAAAGTCTCAGATTCTGATACAGTTTTTCTATAGAAAAAGTCTCAGATTCTGAGACAGTTTTTCTATAGAAAAAGTCTCAGATTCTGAGACAGTTTTTCTATAGAAAAAGTCAGTAGAAAAAGTTTTTCTATAGAAAAAGTCTCAGATTCTAAGACAGTTTTTCTATAGAAAAAGTCTCAGATTCTGAGACAGTTTTTCTATAGAAAAAGTCTCAGATTCTGAGACAGTTTTTCTATAGAAAAAGTCTCAGATTCTGAGACAGTTTTTCTATAGAAAAAGTCTCAATTCTGAGACAGTTTTTCTATAGAAAAAGTCTCAGATTCTGAGACAGTTTTTCTATAGAAAAAGTCAGTAGAAAAAGTTTTTCTATAGAAAAAGTCTCAGATTCTAAGACAGTTTTTCTATAGAAAAAGTCTCAGATTCTGAGACAGTTTTTCTATAGAAAAAGTCTCAGATTCTGAGACAGTTTTTCTATAGAAAAAGTCTCAGATTCTGAGACAGTTTTTCTATAGAAATAGTCTCAGATTCTGAGACAGTTTTTCTATAGAAAAAGTCTTAGATTCTGAGACAGTTTTTCTATAGAAAAAGTCTCAGATCTGAGACAGTTTTTCTATAAAAAAGTCTCAGATTCTAAAATAGTTGTTCAATAGAAAAAATCTCGGATTCTGAGACGGTTTTTCTAAAGAAAAAGTTGCAGATTCTGGGTCCGTTTTATCTTCAGATTTCATGGAATTTTCAAAAACTACCTTTCCTGATCTTTTAATGTCACCATATTCTGCAGAGCTTAAACTTGAGGACTTCCTTCGCATGGGGTTAATTCGAGATGCATGTTCTGACTGGTGCTGGTTTATCAAAAAAATAAACGTAGAGTTGTTATTTCCGATCTAACATGAGTTCCTTTCATACATATCTTCCTGTAATGAGGAAAAAATTGCTGCTTCAGAGAGTATTTTCTGGTATCCGTAATGTGGAAATCGTGTTTGCCGAAATGAAAATCGTGTTTGCCGAAACATATTCCAATGTATCTATAAATTTAAAGAAAAAAACTGCCGTGAAAATTTTCCAGAATCTAAGAATATGATTCAAAAGCATTTTTGCTGCACTAAAAGTCTAAAGTTCTGAGATATTTTGCCTATAGAAAAAGTTTTAGATCCTGAGATTTTTTTCTGTAGAAAAAGTCTCAGATGGTGAGACATTTTTCCTTAAAAAAAGATCTCAGGTTCTAAGACATATTTTATACAGAAAAAGTGTCAGATTCTGAGACATTTTTTCAATGGAAACAGTCTCAGATTCTGAGACATTTTTTCTATAGAAGAATTTCTTAAAATCCGAAGGTTTTTAAATATATTTAATATAAAACTTACTTGAATTTATGCTGAATTCGCGTTATTTGATGTGCTGACATCCAAACGATTTTTATTTTTTCCGTAATTATTTCTTATCGTAATTTTTTATTTTTGTTAATTTTATTTTTTTTTATTAAATATTTTTTTTGGTTGTCAGTCAGGCACAAATTGAATTCAAAAAGTTATTGCAACCTCAATTTGCGGTTGCTAGAACCGGGGTTGGAAGTTGTAGCAACTTTTTTTGAGTTTGTGGCAACTACCGACAAATGCCGTTATTTACGGTTGCTACAACCGGGGTTTGCAGTTGTGGTAACTTTTTTTTAATTTTGTGGCAACTGGCACAAAAATATTTTAAAAAAGTTATAACAACCTCAATTTACGGTTGCTGCAACCGCGTACGGTTGGGACAACCGCAAGCCGGTTACGACAACCGTATTGCGGTTGTGGCAACCTCATTCTAACCGATTTTTTATGTGAGTGTATTGCAATTATATTTATTTAAAAAACTCGATTAATCGATAATCGCGATTAACGGCTATTTTTTTTAATCGTAATCGCGATTATGAAATATCTCGATTATTTGCAAACTCTAATTTAACCACTTAACTGCTTAAATCGTTTGTACCATCTTTACACAAAGAATGTTTTGATGTAAAGAGTTTAAAATCTTCTATCTTCTTAAATCTAATGTTAGCCCACCTATTGGAACAGTAAGCTGTTTCTGAGCAGTTAACTGGTTAAAAATTCTATTAACATAAATAAATATACAACTATGATGTATGTATGTATGTATGAACTTACTCTTTCATACTTACAAGCCTCATAAACCATAAAGATTTTTTGCACACAATATGCACAAAAATTATCACAAAATTTATCAAAAAATTTTAAAATAACTTGTAACATCTAAAAGGATGTTATATGTAACCATTATAAGCGAAGAATCGGACGATGATTCCACACATCCAACAACATAAATTTATTAGCAACCCTTTTACAAATTAATAATCTTATGTGTCAAAGTTATCAATAACAAACCTGATTATTATCAATCGAAAATTGTTTTAAAAATGGTTGTATGGATAGCCCTATATGGACATTGGTTCTAAAATTTTTCATTTTTTTAGAAAGTCAATTTATCAAAAATCCGGCCACTTTTGTTTTGAGAAAATCCATTAGAAATTTAACTGACGGATCATCGATTTTGTTTATTTCTAGTTATTTGATAGTGCTTGGTAAATGATTCAAAACTATATTTATGTTTTTTTTTTACTTTTTTTTTGGATCAATACTTTGGAAGATATGGGCGTTTAAAAAAACGGTTTTTTGACAATATTGACTTTTATATAGTTTTTTAAAATTTTTGTACTCGGAAACCGTAAGTCGTACAAAAAAACTATTAAAACCAATAATGTTTATAAAATTAGAAAGATTTAAAATTTAGAACAAAAAACAATTTTTAATAAAATATCAACAAAAAATTTTGAAAACCTTATTTGAATGTCCTTTTTTCCTGGGAAGAAAACCATGGATTTCCAAAAACTAAATTTTGTATTAAAGTTTAGAATGTCCTTTTAACGCTATTAAAATTTCAGAAAGGTGTTTTTTCGTAATGTTGAGCAATAAATTTTCAAAGTTTGTTAGAGAGCTAAATATGAGGCATTCCACACCAAATGTCCCGCTACAGAAAAACATGTGTCCCGTAAATTTCTGAATAGGTTATTTGGATAGCCCAATATGGAACTAAGAAAATTTTCAAAAACTGGGCTTAGAAGGCGTGTTCAAATATTGGAAAAATGGTAAAATTTGTGGCGAGTTTCCTTGATTAAATATTTATCACACTAAAACGGAATGCACCACAATCTCAAAAAATTACATTCTTATATAGTTTTGTGTGGGCTATCGATTAAATTTTTTTTTTTTTAATTTTCAGAACCCGTTCTGAATTTTTCCATTTTTTAAAAATGTCAATTTATTAAAAAACATGCCATTTTTTTTTTTCTTTTTAATTTTTTTTTTAAAGTTTAGATGTTTGTCCATCCACACAAAAAAAATCAGAAACACGTTCTTCGTTTTTTTCGAGAAAATCGCATTTGAACTTTAAATTTCATAAAAATTTTGTAATTTGCTTGTGTTTTCTTGAATTAACGTTGCGAATGAGTATTATCAATTGCATAAATATTACTCATTCGCAACGTTAAATCAAAGAAATACAAGCAAATTACAAAAATGTTATGAAATTTAAAGTTCAAATGCGATTTTCTCGAAAAAAACGAAGAACATTTTTCTGATTTTTTTTGTGTGGATGGACAAACATCTAAACTTTAAAAAAAAAGTTTAAAAAAGAAAAAAAATGTGGCATGTTTTTTAATAAATTTACATTTTAAAAAAATGGAAAATTTCAGAACGGGTTCTGAAAATTTTCCAAAAAAAATTAATCGATAGCCCATATAAAACTATATAAGAATGTAAATTTTTGAGATTGTGGGGCATTCCGTTTTAATGTGATAAATATTTTAACAAGGCAACTCGCCACAAATTTGACCATTTTTCCAATATTTGACCACGCCTCCTAAGCCCAGTTTTTGAAAAATTGAAAAACCAAAAACGCAATTTTCTAAGTTCCATATAGGGCTATCCATACAACCTATTCAGAAGTTTACGGTACAAGTGTTTTTTTCGCTGGACATTTGGTGTGGAATGCCTCATATTTGATTTTTTCAAAATTTTGGCAAAACATCAAAAATTTTGCTTTATCACCAACTTAAAAAAATTATTGCTAGACAACACGAAAAAAACACCTCTCTGAAATTTTAACAGCGCTAAAAGGACATTCTAAACTTTAATAAAATATTTTGGTTTTAGAAATCCATGGTGTCCTTGATAGAAAAAAATGACATTCCAATATTGTTTTAAAAAAAATTTGTTGGATTTTTTTTTTGTTTCTAAATTTAAAATCTCCATAATTTTGTAAACAATACAAACAATACGTAAAACTTACGGTTTCAGAGTAGAAGAACACAAAAAATGTCAAAAGCCAACTGTTTGATTTTGTGCCAAAATTTTGAAAAAAAAATCAAATATTTAGCTATCTAACAAACTTCGAAAATATATTTCTCAACAATAAAAAAAAAAAACACCTGTCTGAAATTCTAATAGCGTAAAAAGGACATCCTAAGCTTGAATACAATATTTTGTTTTTGAAATTCATGGTGTAGTTCTCAGGAAAAAAGGACATTCAAACATGGGTTTCAAAATTCTGTTGTTGAAATTTTTTCAAAAAAATTTTTTTCCCAAATTTTAAATCTTTGTAAATTTATAAACAATATTACCCCAGTTGGCAACGTCCTCGAGCCATCCTCAGTGACGGAGCGATGACATGTCAGAGTCACACCTGACATCCACAAGACATCTCTATGTACTGGGTTGAGGACAGTTTCATACAAATTTTCAAAATGTCCTCACTCAAAGTCAGCAGTGGTCAGGGATGACCTTCTGGGGACATGTCACCTAAGACTTCTTTGGGGAAATGTCTGACATAGGTCATGCGAAAATACAAAAAAATTTCGTATTTCCTTTAGTTTTTACTTTTATCCATTTTCCTTTATAAATTATCTTTCTCATATTTAGAAAAAACTTTTCGCCTTTTTTAGTCCTAACTGGATTTGAACCTGGAACCTCCAGTTTATTAGTCCCACACCTAACCACTTGTTCCAAACTTTATTTTTAAAATTGTTTGTCTATTTATTACTTTTATTCTACATGTTAGATTTTGATTTTATTTTAATTAAGTCGATAATATTGCCATCTTTTTCTTGGAAATTAAAGAGTTGCCCAGATTTAAAATTTTAATTTCTATTCTGAAGACATTTCCTTTTAGACGTCTTAGAGGAATTGTCCACACTTTTAAAGCAAACATTCAGTGCTGACAATGTTAGGACATGTCATCAAGGATTGCCTATGATTTGTCAGAACCTGAAGACATTTCCTCAAGGAATCACTGTGGAAATTTCCTCAGTGACACATTTTCCAACTGGGACTTTTATAAGTTTTTTCGTACGACTTACGGTTTCCGAGCCCAAACATTTTAAAAAGCTGTCTAAAAGTTATACTGCCAAAAAAGCGCTTTTTAAAGGCCCCTATCTTCCAAAGTATTGATCCAAAAAAAATAAAAAAATATAGCTTTTAATCATTTACGAAGCTCTATCAAAACAAAATCGGTGATCCGTCAGTTAAATTTCATATGGATTTGCTTTTTTTTAATTATACCCTACATCACTCTGTGGTACAGGGTAAAATGAGTTTGTGCTGATGTTTGTAACTACCCGAAATATTGGTCCTAGACCTACCTTCAAGTATACCGATCGACTCAGAATTACTTTTTGAGTCGATTTAGCGATGTCCGTCCGTCCGTCTGTCTGTCTGTCCATCTATCGGTTTAAGCACGATACAGGTCGCAATTTATCATCAATTGACTTGAAATTTGAAACTTATGCATCTTTTGGTCCAAGGAAGCCTATTGAAATTGGAGAAAATCGGTCCATGTTAAGACCTAGCCCCCATACAAACGCCCCCTTTGGATTCGGCTTAAATGACTATTATAACCGTGTTAAGATAGATATCGCGTTTAAATTCAGCAGGTAATCAAATTTTATATGCACAAATCACCATTCCAAATTTCAAAGGAATCGGGTCAGTCCTTCTGGTAGCCCCATACAAACAACCTTCCAGATATTCACATAATTCCCTCAAAATTCATAAAAATGGAAATATTTGATACAAATTTTATTTTTAGGTGTTAAACGTGTACTACAGTAACCAAATCAAATTTTTGGACTTAGTCCCCTATATAAAAATTTCCACCGATAATTAGTTAAATTGGTTTACTGACAAAAAATAAACCAATTCCACTAAAATTTGATCTGTGTGTGTTTTCTGCACTAAATAAAGATCTAACAAAAGACAGATCCAATCGGTCCATGTTTGGACTTGAAACCCATTTTCCGGAAAACACTGGTGTAGGGTATCATATGGTCGGTCTTGAAAGACTATAACTTTCTTACTTGTTATTTTTTTTTTTTAAATTTAAATGTTTGTCTATCTACACAAAAAAATTCAGACATGTGTTTTTCGTTTTTTTTTTTCGAGAAAATCGCATTGAATTTTGAATTTCATAACAATTTAGTAATTTGCTTGTATTTTCTTGTTTCAACATAGCGG
This sequence comes from Pegoplata infirma, assembly GCA_963921195.1. Lineage (NCBI taxonomy): Eukaryota > Metazoa > Arthropoda > Insecta > Diptera > Anthomyiidae > Pegoplata > Pegoplata infirma. Next base: position 99,233,589 of record OY992540.1, on the reverse strand, counting down.
ATGAGTAACATTTATGCAAATATTTTATACTCATTCGCTACGTTGAAACAAGAAAATACAAGCAAATTACAAAATTGTTATGAAATTTACAAATAAAACTATATTTTCTCGAAAAAACGAACAACACATGTCTGAATTTATTTTGTTTGAATAGACAAACATCTAAACTTTAATAAAAAAATTAAAAAAAAGTGGCCGGATTTGGGGTAAATTGACTTTTTTAAAAAATGTTAAATTTAAAAACGGGTTTTGAAAATTTTCCAAAGAAAAAAAGTTAAAGTTAATTTTAATTTGATAAATATTTAAACAAGGCAACTCTACACAAATTTGACAATTTTTAAAGAAATCAAAAACTCTGATTAATTTTTATTAAAAAATAAAATAATTTTATTCGACTTTAAAAATATTATATTTTGAGTAGGTTTATTTAAGATCGAGGCCATTATTTCCTTAACTAATTAAAACAATGATATTTTCAGAGAACAATTTTCAAGAAAATTATTTTTCTGTTTTAAATTTATTTTTCGTTTTCTGTTTTAAAAAAAATTTCATTTTTGCAAGACTTACCCAGAAAAAACTTCAATTACCAAGTAATTAACTTAAGGGGTAAGAAAAAATATGTGTAACAATTTACCTCCCAATTTCAATGTTAATTACTTTAACACGGTGATATCATTGAAGGTAACCACATTAGCTGGTTAGCGAGACGGAAAGGAGTATCCATTATCAAGTTGTTGCTGGGTAGTCGACACGTGTTTCGGAATTTGTTAGATTCCACTATCAAGACTATTTAGGGGACAAAGGGAATATAAATGACAAATCTCTAATGTTCATACAAAAATATTTTTGTTTGAACATTAGCAATTTGTCATTTTTTTTTTTTCTATCTAAAGTATGGGGGTTTTATATTTGTAAATAGTCTTGACAACAAAATCTGACAAATTCTAAAACACATGTCGACTACGTCTTGCAAAATTGACCATCATAAATGAATTTAAAACCGGAAAATAATTTTCTTGAAATTATTCTTGTAATATTCTTGTTCTATGAGAATATCATTGGTTTTTGTATATATCTCCTATCACTTATTTAATATTATATACCCGAGTAAAAATAAACATATATAACAATATATAACTTGATACAAACATAATTAATCATATATGATTATACATCGCGTGAGATATTTTCTAAATTTTTTAAATGCAGCCATATGTATTTATATATAATTTAATCATGATTCAGATCAAAAGGTGTACGGTTGATATAATTATATAAAATTATAAGAGGGTCAATACAAAATTTGATTTTCTGTATAATTTAACATAAAATTATATATAGCTTATTCTGTTCCATATAAAACTATATATGTTTCCAATTAACCATCAATTTTCTAAGTTTTTTAGGCGAAGTATAAAAAACTTTTTAAAATGTTCCTAAACATTTCTTGTTAGGGTTATGTATATCACCTATCTGGTTCGAAGCGTACCCAAACATTTTTTTTGTTTTAGAAAATTATATGTTTGGTGAATGTATCGTTGACCTGTGGTTAGAGTTGTCAAATATTCGTCTATTTCAAAAACCGGTTTTCGCATACTTCGAAAAACCGCCTTTTGAAAAAATCGGTTTTTCGGTTTTGTAACTAAAAACCGATTTCGAATAATCGGGTTTTCGGTTTTTTTTTTTTAAATTATTTATTTAACAAAAAAGTTAAACAAAACAATAAAAAAGGAAAACAAACCAAGCATGTCCGTCTGTATAAAACACGATTCAGTCCAAAATAAAAATGTCTCATGGTCATAGGCCGGCTACTTTCGTAAATGGACAAAATCGGACCAGGGGGAAAAAGTTCCTCCTCGAAAAACGACACTTTTTAGCATTTATTTTATGGTAGAAGAAGTTCAAAGTTTATCACTTGGACCTAGAGGATTAAAAAAAATATTTTTTCGGCTAGTTTAAGTAATGATAAAATTTTATTACTATAGCACCAAAAGCATTATAAATCAACTTGAAAACATTTACCGCGAAGACCAAGGTGTCCCCCAATGTCCCATTCCAAGCAACAAGCCCCCCCCCCCCCAAAAAAAATAAAACGCACCTGCAAAATTTTTATTTTTTGCATCTTGGAGTGTATAATAATACTGAAAAAACATATTCACTAATCGTTGAGGTTGGGTTATGGGTGTTACAAATTGCTAACTTTATTAGGGTTTTTCTATTGGAATTACGATAAATTTAAAATTTTTTGTTAAAGCTATCGAAATTTACTCGAAAAAAGCAAGTATCATACACCCATTACATTTCAGTAATGCCTTGTAAAGCAGATCAAATTTGGAAGATCTTTTAGATAATGTATCTATGTAGCATCTAGTAAAAATTCCATCATGTAGGCTTTGATTAACAATGCGATGAACGCTGCTGAGTTTTTTGTTTTAGTTTTCGTTAGTCGCCATACAGAAAAGTACGTGCACGCACACAAGCCGAAGAAAAAAAATAATATAAAACACAAAAAAAAACAATTTAAAAAAAGATTAACAAAAAACACTGAAATTGTATAATATTGATTAACCATTCACTCAAATCAAACATTGGTTTAATCAAAAATAACCAAAAAATATTGATTAACCACTCACTCAAATCAAGCATTAGTTTAATCAAAAATAACAGAAATATACCGATTAATCATTTGCTCAAATCAAGCAATGGTTTAATCAAGGATCAGCCAATGACTGACCTACAATTTTAGTGCTTGATCCAACAATTTTCCTTATCAGCTGACCTTTAATTAAAATAATGCTCAACCAGGTGTATTTCGTGCTTGATCTAACAACTCATTTTTATCTGTGTAAAAAACGACACTGAATGCAAAATAACAAAAAAAATATAAATATAAAAAAGTCGATTATTCGAGACCAAAAAATCGGTTTCTCGAATACTTCGAAAACCGACCTTTTTTAAAAACCGGTTTTAAAAAACCGGAAAAATAGAAAAAAATCGATTTTTCGAATACTTCGGAAATCGGTTTTGACAACTCTACCTGTGGTGTAACTCACCCAAACCAAAACACACCAAGATTTTTTATGTTTTTATGCAATTAGATCTAATTAGATCCAATGAAATATGGCAATGTCTGGTCAAAACTCGGATGAAATCCAATCATATTTTATACAAGTTGATCTTTTTTAATGCAAAAACATCCACCATTATTCGGATTAAATTGCGTATAAATATATATTGTGTTATATATCATTATGTATTGCATCATATAAAAATTTTTACTCGGGTAAACTGCATACTTTCTGATCATTGATTAAATTTCTATATAAAAGGAAGTTTATAACACATTTTACAGAAATGCATAAAAACCATTACAGAGAACACTAATATTATCCCAACCATTACATGAAAATTGCATATGTTTATAATATTCATTCATACACACAAATGTACATATCGTCGAACTATATTCAATAAATGCCAACTCGAAAAAGCTTACTTCTCAGGAGAGCTAAAAAACTAGTTATTTTGCATATTATTGTAGAAATAAACAATGTACTTTCCATAAGATGGTTTAAATATTCTAAATAATTTTTACATATGCCAAAAATTTCATATTTTGCACTGGTTTGCGTATTTTTTTGGGATGGCATTTATTACTATATCAAAAAACAAATATTTTTTTAGAGTTGGCATATTTTGTCGGAAACTAAAAATTTTTTTTTTTTGACAAAATTTTTATAATTTTTTTTTTTTTTTTTGGATTTTGTTTTCCTTAGTGCGGTAATTGCAAAAACTAAAAAAAATTAAAAATCTTTGCATATTTTTAAAAGTTACTAGCTCCGAAAGCCTTTTAATCTCAGGGTGGTCAACTTTGGCACTCTGTAACTCACGCTTTATTGTAGAAGGCTCACTCCAAACTAGCTATTTTGAAAGCTTATATCATTGACTTTATTTGCCCCACTCATAATGTTTCAATCTGATAAATAGTTTGAAAGTTACATATATATAAGCAATTTTTTTTTTGCAAATACTATTTACCGCTATTTTCAAAATGGCAATATCTCGAAAACTAGGCATTAGATATCAAAATCTTTACCAGATTCGTGTTCAGAAAGGCAAATGCAATAAGATATGTGGTCTAATTTTTTTTTAAAAAAATTTTGAAAAATTTTTGGAAATTTACAATGGGAGTTGGCATTTATTTTCACCAAAAAAATATGTACTTTGAGTTAGCAGAATAACAAAAATGGATGTAAAACGACAAAAAAAATATTTTTTTGCTCTGAAATTTTTACCACAGATGGGTATTGCATAGGGGAGCTATTTTCCATCGGAAACTCATTTCGGTCAAATTTGAGTTGGCATATTTTGAATATAGGTTCACGATATAAAACTATATGACACTACCAAACCGCATCCGGAATTTTGTTTTGTTTTTATTTTATTAAAAATATTTTCTCACTCAAAATTCATAGTTAACAATTTCTGTGGAATTTCATTCAAATAAACTTTTGTATAGTCACTAAAGTAGGTGTATATAATTTTTGTGAAATATTTTTGTTATTTTGAATAGTTTAGAAAGTCAAAAATCTAATAACCACAATTACCGTTTTATATTGTGAAAAGGCTGATAATACAGCTTTATTTTGTTTTATGTGGAATATGTACTTGAATGCATTTGTGTTTATTTCATATGCATATAAATTGAAAAAAAAAAATCTGCATTATTTTTACTATGGACACTATAGACTGTCATTTTTTTTTTTTGTGTGGAAAAAAATCTTCCGATTTTAAACGTTCGAGAAACTTGCATTCACCTATATACTATGTATTTATGTGGTACAAATTTAAGCCTTGTCGGATAAAATTAACACGTTTAAAAAAATGTCATGCGATGCATCATATTTATTTATTTTAATGCGCTGAACATGAGTATCAACAACGAGATATCGCTATTTTAAATTTGCGTCGGTTTTTTCGTACTTTCAAGATTTTTGTTTTTAATCTCAAAATTTTATTTCCTTGACCTTTCATCGAGCTTGAGACGAATTTTTTTTTTTAACCTTAATTTGATTCTTGAAAAATTTAAAAATACATAAATATATATCATGCGATACATTATTTTCATTAACTTTTGCTAAATACAAATATCAAAATCGAATATTGAATATTGAATTTTTGGATAGGGTAGCCTGCGTAAAAAATTGATTGGATGTAATGTGATCTGTTAAGATCTGATAATATCAATTGTATCTCATCAGATCTATTATATCAGAGATTTGTCCCCATTTCCGAAATCTGATCACATACAATTACTAATCAGATCTATTTATGTCTCGAAATTTCGGAAAAATCTCGGATATAATAGATCTGATCAGATACAATTGATTAATACAGCGGAGACCGGAGACTAGTTTTTGACTAACCTTTCGATGCTGATTCCGAATATGGTTCCCAAATTTTTCTATGATGTCAGGTTTTTGAGAAAATTTATGTCAAAGTTCTCAAAAAACGTGTTTTTGGGCGTTTTTGAGACGGGTTGTGATAGAGTGGAAATTTTGGTACCATTTTGTTAAGCTCAAAATGCCCTTTCATTGTATATACGAGGGTGTTTCATTCGAAAAGTCAGGGAATTATTGATCTGCCCTCGTATTAAAAAAATATTTTAAAAAATTCCAAAAATGATATTTCTGCCCCCTGTGGTAGGTTTTTGGAACTTTTTTCAAGAGTTAAAAAACGTCTGTTGTTTTAATTTTTGTGTAGAATCGACTGGTGAAATCGGATTTGTAACATTTTCAGCCGTTTTTGCTCTGCAGAAAAATCAGCTCAAAATTTGCGTTTTCAGATGCATTGATCAACCCCAAGGAGCGAACATTTTTCCAAAAAATATCACCATTGTTTTGATCTCCCCTAAATCCTTCAAAAAAATTATAGTACCCGCAGATAAAAAATTTAAAAATTAACTAATATTTATATGTAGGCTGACCATTCGGACTGATTTGATCAGTACATGTACTGATTTTTGATCACGTGTACTGATCAAAAAACGTTGTACTGATTTGTACTGATTTTTTAAAATATGTACTGATTGTACTGATTTTTGAACAATTCAACATAAAAAATAATAATTTGATTTGTACTGATTTTTTAAAATATGTACTGATTGTACTGATTTTTGAACAATTCAACATAAAAAATAATTTTATTCGAAAATTCTGTACAAAAACTTGAATTTACATAATTTATAAAAACGCAAAAATGAATCTGAGCATGAGGTTATTTTGATCTTCCTAAATTTATATGAAAATGCGCATAGAATCTTTGAGGTTTTCTATAAAGAAAAGTTCAATGGGCCGATGGATTTTTTTATATTTTTAGAAAGATGATGTAAATTGCATGAATCCAAATGATTCTGAGATCTTAGATGAGGTAATGTCATCAGAGATTATTCAAAAAAGCGCTCAGAAAATCAGGGCCTTAAAAAAACACGTGCTAATTAGCTTTTAGCTCATTACTTTTCAAAACCTGTGGAATTTTGTTATATTTTTTGCACTGAAACGATAAAAACATTCAAATGAAGTCGATTAAAGTCAACTTAGTTTTCTGCAAAATAACGACAACAGTTGTTTTTATGCAGTTGTTTTTAACAGTTATGTTTACTCAAAATACTTTTTTTTGAGTGTTGAAAAAACATCAGTGTTTTCTCATAGAAAACAATTTTAGAGAGTTATTTATAGACAAAAAAAAAACATAAAAACTTGGGCGTACTGGTTTAAGCTCAGGAAAAAATGGTCTTCCTATTTATATGTGAAGCTTTTTAACGAAAACAAAAAAATCTTTGGGGGTACGCGTCTGATAAAATTTAAAATTAGGGGTACGCGAGCCAAAAGGTTGGTAACCGCTGATATAATAAGATCTTAAAAAATCAGCCAGATGTAATAAAAAAACCAAATTAAGCTTTTTTCAAATTTTGAAAACATTGCGGTGGGGAATTGTTGCTTTTTAGGGTGGAAATTACACGCAAAAATATTGGACCATTAGGGCAATGGCTTTGGCTTCCTTTTTTGACTTGAAAATCGAATAGTTCTGAACAAAGTGCAAAATTTCCTTTTTTTAGCTTAAAAGATTAGTTTATATTCGAACATTACTGAAAAAGTGTTTTTGTGGTAAAAAAAACAAATTTTTGGTCTAAAATTTTTTTTTTTTATTTATTTTGTTTCTGTTTCTTGTTTTGTAATAAAAAATATTTTTAATTAGTTTTTTGCGAAGATGTATATTTTTAACTATCGCATTATTTGATTTGGCCTTAAAGGCAATTTGAAATAATTTACAACAAGTTATTTTTACAGTTTTTGTTTTACTTTTTCAGTAATGTCCTAATATAAACTAATATTTTAAGCAAAAAAAATAGTTAAAATTTTGTTTGTGTTTTTCTTATTGAAGAAGAAAATTGTATCTTCTAAAGATTAAATTAAATGGGGATTTTCCCTAGACCATGGTTTCTGTAGCCACTTCTACGTCATCAGTAGGCAATTACATTAAATTGATTATTTGATATTTGCTAGAAAAATTCTTTATATGTTTTTTTATCAACAGACTAGCCTGACATGAGCTTCGAACCTGCGCACTGTGGCCGAAATCACTGATCTAGCGGCGTTTTAGTCAAAATTAAAAAATTAAAACTGATAAATGTTTTGCACTGTATCGATTACCTATACTTTACAGAGAATATTAACGTTTTCACTTTTGTTTTTCTCTTAATTTTCGCACAGCTGTAAGCTATCAAATATACATTTTCTGCAGCAAGTGTATTAAAGGAATTTGGGGCCTAATTACTCAGTGAGTTTTTCTTGACACTTTTAAGTCAATTGTTTACACATTTTGAGCCAAAAAGTTTTAATTAAAAGTAAAAGGTATGTTTAAACTACAAAATAAATGTTTGTGGCCTGTGTGTATCTAGTTTATTATTAGTTCATTATAGGAGTTTACATTTGTGATATTAACTATAGTTTCATGGACTGCAACTTTTGAAATTCGATCGTATTCGGTCCAATTCCTGTTTTGTTTATTATTTTGGGTTATTTTTGTTGTGACTAGAGTTTTTTTTTTTCCCGGACTTTTTCATTTCCCGGGAAAGCGGGATTCATTTTTAAATTTCCCGGGATCCCGGGAATTCCCGCAAAAACTAAAAACCCATTTTTTTTTGTCAAACAAATATATAAAAAAATTATGAATGCGATTGCACTATTTATAATGTTTATTAACACCATAACAATCTTATTTAGTTCCTTTAAAACAAAAAAAAAAAAAATAAGTTTGGAGAAAAAAAGAACAATTTTTGTTACACAGTTTTTATAAAAAAAAATTGCTCAAATATGTCATGTAAAAGTATTTTTAAAGGAATATGTTATTTCTCATTGCAATTGGTTCTCAACGCTTTGCCTTTAAAACATAGAAAGAACATTTCTTAGTTTCTGAAAAAAAGTATCAGGTTCTGATAACACAGTGCAACAACCAAAATCGGAATGCGATGAAAAAAAAGAAAATGAAAGCATTACAAAACCCCCGATACTTTTTTATTAGTTCAGCGCTAGATTTTTTGGTCAACTTTTATTATAATTATGAAAATAATTGGTTAAAAATTGTTTATGGCGTATGATTAATTTTGTAATTTCCTTTAAATAACAATCATACGCAACGGTGAACAGTGGATGCAGCGAAATTCACACCGGATATAGCTAACGTAATTTTGAGCTTAAGTTTAGACGCAGCACACCATATGTCCAATATGTGAACCACCAGGGGCCCCTAATGTAGGACATGTTTAGTACATAAATGCTTTAAATGCTTTAAAATCACCAACTTTAAATGAGTGTAAAAAATAATCTATCGCTGAACTAAAAAAACCGTCTTTCATCCCATTCCGTTTCGGAAAGTTCGATTTTGTATCACTGTGTTATTATATCCTATCAAAGATTTAGATATTGTGAGACTTTTTTCATTTCGTAAGTCTCAGAATTTATGACATTTTAAAGTTTAAAGGTCTCTCTTGAAATACTTTTTGGGGATTCTGATCCCTGCGTACGTTTCTGTCATCAATTATCAAGAATTTTAATAAAAAAACCACATACAAAATAATCAATAGAAATTAAAAAAATCAACAATTTCAAAGAAACTATAATTCCCGGGAATTCCCGCTCTATTTCCCGGGATTTCGGGATCGAAAATTTACGGGAATTCCCGGGAAATCCCGTCCCGGGAATTCCCGTGAAAAACTCTAGTTGTGACGTTTCAGTATGGCGTGCTAGTTCGCGCAAGTTGCTCGGTTTTTTAGGGTCCATCTGCTGTCCAAATAAACAGTATAAACGCGATACAGACCACAATTTTCAATCGATTTGGCTGAAATTTGAAATTTAAGTTTCTTTTATCGCAAGAACAAAACCTATTAAATTTTGACAAAATCAATCCATGTTAACCCATAGCCCCCATGTAAATGTCCCCTTCAAGATTTACTTAAATACCACTAACAATAGTATTCAAGATATCCTCTTAAAATTCGACCAATAAATGTTTTTTATATTCATAAACAATCGCTCTAAATTTTAATGGAATCGGACCATTTTAATTTCTAGGCCTCATACAAACCACCCTCCCAATATTCACATAAATTTCCCAAAATACATAAAAATAAATAAATATTGTTTAAAAATTAATTCTTTTTAAATTTTATAATCGCAAATAAGCATTAGTCTTTATTATTTTACATTTCCGAATTAAGCGCCGCTAGATTGGCCATTTCGGCCACTGTGCTGCGTCGTTAAATCACTCATGTTTTGTAAGCCGAAGTCATAACCACTAGGCTATACTCGGTGTACAAACATCAGTGACTAAACGTCGTTTGTTTTTAACTCACAGTAGGTTTCGTGTGTGACGTATGCAGAAAAGCTTTTTCTCTAACTCAAGCAATGCATTTAATCTAGAGACCAACAACAATTTTCTTTATCTTTCATTTACTTTATTTTATGCAAACTTTACTATAGCGGAGAATTTTTTGTTCTTCACACTACAGTAACGCATAGTTAAAGTGAATTGCTCACACGAGCGACATTTGTCAGTATTTCTATTTATTATATTTTTTCGGCGTAAGCCAAGTGTATTTAATTTGTTGTTTGTTTTTTTCTGATTGAAGAAGAAAATTGTGTCTTCTAAAGATTAAATTAAATTTGGATTTACCCTAGACCATGGTTTCTGTAGCCACTTCTACGTCATCAGTAGGCAATTACATTAAATTTATTATTTGATATTTGCTAGAAAAATTCTTTATATGTTTTTTTATCAACAGACTAGCCTGACATGAGCTTCGAACCTGTGTTTTTTTGTTTCCCCTTTGTTCGGAACTTTCTGAATTTCAATTCAAAAAAGGAACCCAAAGCTATTGTTTTGCCGGTCCAATATTTTTGTGTGTTAATATCAACTCTAAAAGGCAACTTTCCCGATCCGACGTTTTCGAAGATCAAAAAAAGGAAAATCTTCGCCACCCTACTGTGCACCCTTTGCAAATTATTTTCTATGGCAACATGTATTTTAAAATATATATGCCAAATATAAAAATGTTGCCCAACTTAAATTAGATTAAATGTGTTTTTGGAAATATTTTGATAAGCCATCAATTTCATTAAAATCAAAATGTGCAGTGAACCTTTTTTTGATGTGTTTATATAAGCGTTGGTAAATTTTACTAATTCCTAGATGGTGATGCTCACAATGGACCTCAGAGTCTATGCAAACTGACACAACAAAAATTAAGAACAAAAAATTAAAAACAAAAATTTTAAGAAAATGTTGATTTTTTTTTTTTTCTAAAAGCTTTTTAATTAAACATAACACTGTACGACACGATTTTGCACATGATCGGGACCAAAAAATTCTGAAAATAGAGGTAAAAAAAGATACCCGTGTCTCCCAGTTTTTCTAGATCAATTCGTTTTCGTGTTTTATTAGCAAATCAATATTTTGTATATATATATGATTTTTATATGCTTGGGGAAGTAAGGATTACGCGAGCAACAGTTAATCGTTACGAGAACTTGCAGATGCTGTGTCTACACAACCAGGTTAATTTATTATGGGTGCCAGGACACAACGGAATACAGGGAAATGAAAAGGCAGATGAACTCGCAAAACTTGGAGCTGATGGTTTAGGTACCATGGTGCCAGTTTTACCACCACTTCAGCACTATAAACTTAAACGGAATTCCATCAATGTTGCAAAGGCAAACAGGAGGTGGAGAGAATTGACAACATGCAAAATCAGCAGAACTTTGTGGCCAACTTATGATCAAGGGAAAACTCAATATCTACTATCACTTACGAGAAGGGAATGCCGAGCTCTGACTGGGATAATAACTGGTCATTGTCTTATCGGCATCCATGCCAAGAATATTGGACTTACTTCAGACGCTAGTTGTAAAAGATGCGCTTCACCAGGAGTAGATGAAACGATGGAACACATACTTTGTCACTGCCCAGCTGTGGCAAGGAGTCGCCGATCCATTACCGGTCAGATAAGTTTCAGTACTTTGGAGGATATAACGCAAATGGATCTTAGGATATTGAAAAGATTCGCAATGACTTTGAACGTGTTTAACTTGCACCGCTAGCGGAAAAAAGTTTTGTGGTACCGCTATGGACCAAGAGGTCTATGCGAGGTGTCAATCGGACACCGCCACCCTAACCTAACCTAACAGTTAATCGTGATGGCTTAAATTAAGCTGAAATACTTGCAAATAGTATCAGATAAAATATGCAAAACATGAGGAAGTTTAAAAGTTATGAAAAAATTTCTAAAATTTGGCTGTTTTTTTTCATATATTTTTTATACTTTCTTTTAAATTCTAGAGGGTTTAAAATACGCTAACTTTTGAAAGACAATTTGAATGCTCCTAAAGTTTGGCATATATATTGGTTATTTCCCTGGTAAGGTTGGTATTGAATTTCAAGAAAATCGATCTAGTGTTTCAGAAGTTATGATCAAAACCGTGAATTTAGAATAGGTTTCATCTTGAATTCCCTCTTTCAAAAAAACTTTAAATGCTCTTTAAAAAATATTGGTATGCCACAAAAATATTTTACAAAGTAATTTTATCGCTCGAAAAAAAAAATTACACTGAAAAAAAATTTTACACTCAAAAAAATTTTACACTGAAAAATTTTTGGCCATCCAAATTGTCTATGATGGCAACAAAAATAAGATGTGTGCATTGCAAAAAGATGTTTAAAACTTTCCCAGAGTTGCCACAATTTTCTTTAGAATTGCCACTAACAAACAACCAGAAAATTTAAAAACGACTTGTCCGAATCCATGCATACCTCCGTTAGCCCCTTTTAAGTGATAGTAGTTTTCCTAATGTGAAAACAAAATTGTTAAAAATTTTGATTTGACATTTTTTTTGGATTACAAAAATCTTTTTTATAATTTTAGTAAAAAAAAATTTTGAGTGTAATATTTTTTTTAGTGTAAATTTTTTTTGAGTGTAAAATTTTTTTAAGTGTATTTTTTTTCGATTGTAAATATTTTTTTTACCGATTAAATTACTTTCTAAAGTATATTTGTGGCAACCCAATATTTAAAAGAGCATTTAGGGTTTTTTTGAACAAGGGAATTTAAGGTGAAATTAATCCGAAATTTGCTCTTTTAATCATAACTTCTGAAACCCTGAATCGATTTCCTCGAAATTCCATACCAACCTGGCCAGGTAAATAACAAATATAGATTCTAAACTTTAGGAGCATCCAAATTGTCTTTCAAAAGTTAGAGTATTTTGAACCCTAAATAGGTATAAAAACATGTAAAAAACATCTAAATTTGAGAAATTTCTTCATAACTTTTAAACCCGTGTACCGATCTTCCTCATGTTTTGCACATTTTATCTGACACAAGTATTTCAGTAAAATTTATGCTATCACGATTACTTGTTGCGGGTGTAATCCTCACTTCCCCCAGTGATTGAAATTCGAATGTATACAAAATAATAATTTGCTTATAAAACACGAAAACGAAACACGGGTATCTTTATTTTAGCTCTACTTTCAGAATTTTTTGGTCCCGATCATGGGTGCAACCAAAAGTTGAATTTTGTCGAACAGTGTAATAAGCCCAATCTATATATGGGGCATTCCATGTGAAATCGGACACTTTGAAAAACTTTTTTTTTAGATTTTCCCAATTTGTTTACAGTTTTTAGTACCCTTCGAAAACTCCTTCGTGGTAAATTTTCAGATTTTTTTGATGACCCGTTCAAAAGATATCGAATTTTTAAAAATTGGTAGTTTGTTCCTTTACTCAAACTTCTTTTAATCATAACTTCTTCAATAATGGTCCAAATTTCAAATTTTTTTTTTCAAAATTTTTGTTTTTTTAAGTACTTTCTAAAAAAAAATCCCAAAAAATTCTTTAAAGCGCTCTAGTATGCGATTTTTAAGTTTTAAAATTTAAATCTCATTTTTGAAAATGTTTGTACTCTTTGATTTTTTTGAAATTTTTTTGTGTAAAACTTCTATCAATTCAGCAAATTTTTTGCCCAGGAAGATCGTGGGATAACGATTATTACTATTTTTTAAAATTTTTTGAAAAAATTTTATTGTAATTTTCCAATCTTAAAATCATTTCTACTGCTCCAATGGTGCGTCATAGAGGGGTCCTTGATAGGACCGACCCCCATTAATTTTTACGTCTTAACATTTCTTTGGAACAAACTAATACCCTATCTCCAATTTCTAAGGGGGCTCCCACACAAAACGACATTTTTTAAAATTTGTTCCAACCGCTCTAACTGCCCTAAGAGTTCCCTTAGAGCAACAAAATGTATGACCGACCCACAATATTTTTTTAGTCCAAACATTTTCTCTGAACACACCTACACACTATCTTTAACTGTTAAGGCGGTCCCCATACAATTTTTTTTATTTTTTGTAAATTTGTTTTATTTAATCAGCTTCTACCGGTCCAATGGTGCGTCCGAGAGGGGTCATTAGTGAGACCAACCCCCATTTATTTTTACCCTACAACATTTTTTTAAAACATACCTACGCCCTATCTCCACTCCCTAAGTAGGCTCCCATACAAATAACAGTTGGAGCAAATTTTATAAAAATGTAATTTTGTATGGGAGCCTACTTAGGGAGTGGAGATAGGGCGTAGGTATGTTTTGAAAAAATATTGTAGGGTAAAAAAATATTGTAGGGGTCGGTCTCAGTAATGACCCCTCTCGGACGCACCATTGGACCGGTAGAAGCTGATTAAATAAAACAAATTTACAAAAAATAAAAAAAAATGTATGGGGACCGCCTTAACAGTTAAAGATAGAGGGTAGGTGTGTTCAGAGAAAATGTTTGGACTAAAAAAATATTGTGGGTCGGTCATACATTTTGTTGCTCTAAGGGCACTATTAGGGCAGTTAGAGCGGTTGGAACAAATTTTAAAAAATGTCGTTTTGTGTGGGAGCCCCCTCAGAAATTGGAGATAGGGTATTAGTTTGTTCCAAAGAAATGTTAAGACGTAAAAATTAATGGGGGTCGGTCCTATCAAGGACCCCTCTATGACGCACCATTGGAGCAGTAGAAATGATTTTAAGATTGGAAAATTACAATAAAATTTTTTCAAAAAATTTTAAAAAATAGTAATAATCGTTATCCCACAATCTTCCTGGGCAAAAAATTTGCAGAATTGATAGAAGTTTTACACAAAAAAATTTCAAAAAAATCAAAGAGTACAAACATTTTCAAAAATGAGATTTAAATTTTAAAACTTAAAAATCGCATACTAGAGCGCTTTAAAGAATTTTTTGGGATTTTTTTTTGAAAGTACTTAAAAAAACAAAAATTTTGAAAAAAAAAAATTGAAATTTGGACCATTATTTCAATTTTATTTGGATTTCACATGGAATGCCCCATATATATAAAGTAGTTCCGTGACTGACTGATGACTGATGACTGACTGACATACTAATCACGCATCATCCCACAGCCCAAACCACTGAAGCTAGAGTCTTGAAATTTGGATTGTAGTTTCACCTCCCGGAATACATATCCGCTAAGGCTGGGTTTTTGGAAATGTTGATTTTAAGGGGTAAAAACGAAGGGTTGAAAAAGGGGAAAAAGCGAGTACTTTGGAACTTTTTATTTTTTCTGAAAAAAAAAATCAATTAATTTGAAATTTGAAATGTAGGATCCTATAACGGAAAAACATTCCCAAAAAAGGACTTTCTGGAAATTCGGATTCCTAAGGTTAAAAAGCGGTAAAAAATGGTACTTTGGTACTTTTTATAATTTTTAAAATTAAGTACCTACAAAAATATTAAAATTTGCAATGGTGGTTCCAACAACGGAAAAAATTAAAAAAAAACGTACTTTTTCGAAATTCCGGTTCTAAGGGGGATAAAAATGCGTTTACTTTGGTACTTTTTATTTTTTCTGAAAAAAAAATCCTATCAATTCGAAAATTAGAATGAAGGACCCTCTAACGGAAAAACATTCCCAAAAACAGAATTTTTTGGAAATTCGGATTCCTAAGGGTGAAAGGGATAAAAAATTGTACTTTGGTGCTTTTTTTGTTTTTTGAGATTAAAGTCTTACAAAAAAATGAAAATTTTTTTTTTTTTTTTTTTTTTTTTTTTTTTTTTTTTTTTTTTTTGTGTTATTCGACCAACACTCAGGGGATGTCCCCTACTGATGCAAAGCATTGTGTTGATGGAAAGAAGTTAGGTTTAGGAAAGGAGGAAAAAGGGAGTAGTGTCTACGGACATTTAATTTAAACTTGTTTATGTTAAAAGTGACAGGAAAGATATCTGCTGGAAGTTTATTCCACATACGTATAGTTCGACTAAAGAACGAATTTTCTCTGTAATGCGTTGTGCGGTCCACTGGCCCATCGATCACAAACGGATGTGCTCTACTAGTTAAGCGAGTGTTACGAACGAAAACTCGGGTTGCAGGAATAAGTTCGCTAAAAAAAATTGAAAATTGGAATGTGGGATCCTCTAACATAAAAACAATCCCAAAAAGTACTTTCTGGAAATTCGGACTCCTAAGGGTAAAAAGTTGTAAAAAATGTACTTTGGTACTTTCTAAATTTTTTGAAATTAAGGTCTTACAAAAAAATATTAAAATGTTAGTTCCACCAACGGGAAATGTTCTGAAAAAGTACTTTTTCGAAATTCCGATTGTAAGGGTGGGTAAAAAAGTGTATTTTGGTACTTATTATAATTCCTGAAATAATGGTCCTGGAAACTTTAAATTTCGAATGCATGTTCATTTAGCGAAAAAAGATTTCTAAAAAAGGCAAAGAATTTTTGGTATTTTAGCGCATATTCGGAACGGAATGAAAGCCACATAAAACTAATCGGAATGGAACATGGAATCAAATGGAATAAAACAGGGTAGGTGCGCCTCCCGAAATATGGATCCTTTAAGGCTGTGTTTTTTGAAATGTTGATTCTAGGGAATAGTGGTAAAAAAGGTATTTTGGTACTATTTATATTTCCACAAACCACTGAAGCTAGAGACTCGAAATTTGGAAAATAGATGCATCTCCCGGAAAATAGGTCCCCTAAGGCTTGGGTTTTGGAAGTGTTGATTCTAAGGGGGCAAAATGTGCAAAAACAGGTACGTTAGTACTTTTTATAATTTCACAAACTAACGATCTAAGGAGATAAAACGAGTACTATGTGGTACCTTTTATATTTTCTGAAATAATTATGATAAAAAATTTGGAGTGTAAGATTGCCTAGCGAAATAAAATATTCCCAAAAGAATAACTTTTGGAAATTCTAATTCCTAAGGAAATTAATTAAAAAAGGGAATTATATATTCTTATATAATGTGCCTATTAACTTGAAATTTGGAATATGGCATACTCTAACGGGAAAAAATCCACAAAAAAAATACTTTTTGGTACTGTTTATATTTTCTTAAAAAGAGGTCATAAAAACTTAAATTAGGAATGTAGGATCCAACAAAAAGAAAAAAATCTGTAAAAAGTACATTTTTCGAAATATCGATTTTAAAGGAGTAAAAACGAGCACTTTGGTACTTTTCATATTATCTGAAATAATGGTGCTGGAAACTTGAAATTTGGAATGTAGGATCTTTGTTCTTTAACGGATAATATTCCAAAAGGAATGAACACCACATTGAACAAAATTGAATGGAGCAGGGAACCAAATGGAATAGAATATGGAACGAAATGGAATGAAACTGGGAACAAATTCAAATGAAAATGTTTTCAATTTTTTCTTTAATTTTTTTTTTCTAAATTTTTTTTTGTGTTAAAATTTGTTTAACAATAAATTTTTCAGTAATTTTTTTGTTTCATTCATACATATTTTCATATTTTTACAAAAGTTTTGTTTACTCAATTTTTTTTTTGCTCAAATTAATTAATCAATGTTTTTTTTAATAACATAAGACCGTCTTAAAGTTGACGTTGTATTTATTATATCAACTAATATATTTGGTATTTTATTGTAAGTGTGGTAATCGTCATAAGCACAGTTTTTTAAAGGATTAAGACATACCGGCACCTTAGAATTGGTTTGCTCTATAGGCTGGTAAAAACCACATCCTATGGACCAAACCAATTCTCAGGTAACGGTATAAAAAGATTACATAGCGAAAAGTTCCAAAAATGGGTCATTTATTATCATTATGAAATTTTTCTGTGTTTACGGGCAATGAAATCCCGTGCGCACGCTAGTAAACCATATAACGATAAAATATAGTGAATATAATATAACCTGTATTTTGTGCAATTTTTCTATCGTCATTCCTGGAAATTCCGATATCAAAGACGATATTACATTTTCATATCGACACAATATCGATATCGCCATGAAAAACGATAATTTTTCGATTAATTCTAGAAAATGGTAATTTTTATATTTTTATAACGATATTATAGTTTTATAGAAAAACGATATCATAAGGAAATTTACATTAAGAACGAAAACACGAACGATTTCGTTTAATATACGATTATTAGGTGATATTGAATCGATATCATAACGGTATTGTTTGGATTATTGGGATGCTTAAAAAAACATTTTAAAAAAAACTTTTTTTAGGAACAGAAAAAAAAAATACTCGGAATAAGCAAAACAATTGTTATATCACAAATTTCTTATCAAAATCAAATATAATTTTAAATTATTTTAAACTTGAGTTCCTGAACCCATTTCTTACCAGCATGTGTTTAAACGCACGCTTATGATTTCTTGAAGAAATGCAAAACATAGACAAATATAAATAAATAATTAAATTTTTTGGATGTTGCTTAGGTTTGGTCTAGTACTAAAGAGAGAGGATTTTTTTTGACAATTTTCACAAGCCCGCCTGTCATAAGGCCTGAAAGTTTTGTCAAAAAAATTCCAACGTTCAAATTTCCTGTTAAAAATGGGTTAAGTTTCTAATGATTTCAAGTGTAGGTGTATAAATTATACCGTATCCCTCATTTTATATGTGTTCCTTCACATTTAGTAAGTGTAACCGTTAACTTTGTTTAGTAGTGCGTAAATAAACAAAAAACTTAAAAGTCGCAATCTAAAATATTAACTACTATTGAAAAACCTAACACGTACTTACTACACACCAATTGCTACCCTCAACAAAATGAACCAACTCCAGCGATACCACCCATTACCAACCAAAGTCTACTGAAAACATAAGATAACACATAATTGTTTCAACAAGCCAAAATTGTTCTTTCACTAGAAAACCAAAAAACAAAAACAGCGTTACATTCACAATAACAAGAGCAGCAACAGCAGTAGCAGCAAAAACTTCAATTATAAACAAACTGAATAATGTTAAAACAACATAAATGAAATTGTGTATTTAACAGCCAAAATTCGGTTAAAACTTAAGAAAATCGTTTCACTGTTTTGTTGTTAATGGAGGAAAATGTAACATAATGGTTGGCTATAGAGGGAGGAAATGTACACAAAATGTTCGAATGCGCTTAAAACTTTTAGCAGAAATTTTAGCAAGCACAACCACATAAAACTAAAAACTCTAAATCAATGGTAGTTGGTTTGTAATAAAAATCGTAAGGAAGGAAAAACAAGATTCAAATTAAAATGATTATAAAAATTTTAAGAGAGAGGTTAAACAAAGTATTTGATGAGTAAAAAATTTATCTTAAAAAAAAAAAAAAAAGTAAATTTTTCTAAAAATATTTCAGAATCCCTTTTTTAATCGATTAAGCGATGTCCTTCCGTCTGAATATCCGTGTAAATGGTGTAAACACGATGAGGTAGAATATATCAAAAGATTTGGCGGAAGTTTGAAAATTAAGCTCTTCTTGACCCAAGCATTACGTCTATTGAAATTGGAATAAATCTATCCATGTTTGTTTCTAGCTCCTAGACAACCGCCACATAACCTAGGAAAATAAGGAAGACAAAGGGCAATCTGCGGAAAATCGGATAGGTTCTCTGAAAATTTACACAGACCTTAGCTTTGGCAATCTAAATATAACATTCAAATTGGCATTAAATATAAGTAATAACAGTATTTTAACAAGTACATTTCGTATCTTGCTAAATGTTTTTTTTTTGTATTCATGAATCTTCATGAATCTTTATTGTAAATTTTAAAGAAATCGAAACATCAAGTTTATTTAATTTTTATTTAAAAAAAATAGCTATTTCTTTGATCTTTTAAGTTTGCAATAAAAAAGATTTAATTCTAGTTTAACTCAATTTATGTTCCACGTTATGAAGTTATGATTTAACTCTAATCGGAGGAAATTTTTATTTTCCTATGCCTAAAACTACACAGAAAAAAATATGGAGGAAACAAATTTGAGTAATCACTTGTTCAAATTTAAAAACAAAAATTGAGTATTTTTTTAATTGACACAATTAAAAATTTACTTAAAAATTTTAAAAACAATTTAAGTAAATAATTTAATAAAAATTTAATAGTTTTTTAAATTTTGTTTAAACTCTCATAGCTTTTTAAATTCTCGCTTAGTTTATAGTTTTTTGTATATGTATATGAAAATTTGAAAAACTAGTTTTTTGTTTTTTTTTTTTTTTGTAAAAAAATTTAAAGCTTTTTTAAACTTTTTAAAAATTTAAATAGATAAATTTTGAGTAAATTTTTAATTGTGTCAATTAAAAATTTACTCAAATTTTTTTTCAATCATTTAATAAATTTTTATTAAAAATTTACTCAATACTATTAAATCGTTTACTGGTGCAAAATTGAGTAATTTTTTACTCAATAGTATTAAAAATTTACTCAAATATTTTTATTATTTTCTGTGTGACGTGGTTAAAATTTGAGGCCAATCGAATTATATTAACCCGTGGCGCCCGGCGATCAAAGTTTTATATTTTTTAACATTTTTATAAAATATATCTTATGACACATAATTTTAATTAATTTTGAAAAACTTAATCGGTCGAACGGTTTTCAAGATGTCACTATTTGAAATTTGCATAAAATTTCGGTTTTTCTACGTTCAAGAAATTAAAAACGCTTTCATAGATCACGAGGCACTTTCTCATATCAACTTAATTTGCGCCAAATCCGATCACATAAACACGTGGTGCCTTTCGATGGAAGTTTTGAATTTTTTGAAAACTCCCAACAATATTTTTGATTTTTAAAAAACAAAAAAAATATATTTTTATTAATTTTGGTATGTTGCATAAGAATATCAAAAAATTTCAGAAATCGGTCGAGCATTTTTTAAGATATCGCCACATAAAATTTGGACAAAAAATAACTAAAAATGGCGATTTCTTCTAAAGGGTGTCCAAAATTGAGGTATCATTTTAATTTTAATGAAAAAATAAGTTTTTTTTCAGATATTAAAAATATTTTTATTTCCGTTTACTACAAATAGGTTCCGGTTAAAAATAAAAAAATATGTGGGTCAAGTGACCCCCCCCCCCTACTGGCTCGGCAGGCTCCTAATATTTTACCAAAATTATCAAACACGTTGTTCAATAAACTGTTGTCAATGGTTGCTATCTGCTTGATAAATTTGGTTTAAGCTCTCAAACTGTTGTGGGATTATTGCATTATACTTTCAATTTCACAAAACCCTACAAAAAAAATCTAAATGTGTCAAAACACACGATCTTGATGGCCAATTTACTCATCCTCTGCGATTAATAATGCGATTTTCGAACTTGTCTTTTAAAAGATCCATTGTTTCTCTTGCTGTGTGACAAGTGAATCCATTCTGCTGAAACCAAATATTCTCTACGTATAAATCATCAATTTTCCGCCACAAAAACCTTCGGATAATCTCCCTGTAGCGATTCCCTTTGACCGTCCTCACATTTCCATTTTCGTTTTCAAAAAATATGGTCTACTAATTCCTCCGGAGCACAAACCACACCAAACCGTAACTTTTTTTATTTAATGGTTACTCTAAGATAACTCTTAGATTCTCTTCACTCCAAATGCGACAATTCTGCTTGTTGACGTAGCCATTGAGCTGAAAATGGGCTTCGTCGTTGAAAAATTTTTGTTGAAAAATTCTCATTTTCTTCGTTCTATTTTCAAAAAAAAAAAAATTAATAATAAAAACACGTTGTTCCTTCGTGTATCGTTCCAAATTAACTAACCGGAATTTATTTAGAACCTGAAAATTAAAATTTGGAAAAAAAATTACAAGTAGAAAAAAATGCCAGCAAAATTAAAATGATACCTCAATTTTGGACACCCTTTACTTTCGAGAAATTTTAAAAAAAAACTTGGATTGACTATATTTTTTAATTTTGACTCTTGGCGCCTTTCGATCAATGGGTTGGCTTTTTAGAAAATTTTCACCAAATCTCATATTTTGTATCGAATATATTTTTTAATTACTTTGAATAAAATAAAAATAAAAAAATAAAAAATAGTGATGACGAACAACTGCAGCCAATTTTTAATCAAAAAATGAGAACCCATCTTAAAAAGAGCTTTGTTTTTCATGATCATAATTCCGTTAAGATACATTTTTTTTTAATTTGTTTAAAAATAAAATTTTATATTTTTGTATACATTGAAAAAGTCTCAGATTCTAAACATTTGTCGTATGACAAAGTCTTCATCTGAGAATTTTTCAATAGAATAAATTCCTCCTACATAGAAAATATCAGATTCTGAGACATTTTTTTAAAGATATGCATTTTCTACAAGAACAATTTTCGGACTTTAAGAACTTTTTTCCACAGAAAAAGTGTCAGATTCTAAAGCACTTTTGAGATATTTTTCTATAGAAAAGGTCTCAGATTCTTAAATTTGTTTCGTATAGAAACATTTGTAGATTCTGAGAACTTTTTGTAATAGAAAAGTCTCAGATTCTGATTCTAGAAAAAGTCTCAGACTCTGAGGCTTTTTTCCTATAGGAAAAGTTCAAGTCATTTTTTTATACCAAAATTGTCACGTTCACAACAAATTTTCCCAAAGAAAATTTTTCTTTGTAATAAGAACTTCCCGATTGACAGATATTTTTTCACAAAAAATTTCAGATTTAGTCACATTTTTCCATTAAAATTTTTTAGATTTTTCCTTTAAAAATGTTCAGATTTTTTTCTATGAAGAATTTTAGGATTTTAAATAATTTTTGCTTTGGAAAATTTTTTCAACACTTCATCCTTTCTTCTTTTCTTTTTTTTTCTTTTTAATCTTTCTTTTTTTCTTTCTTTTCCTTAAATTTGGTCTGGGGGGGTAATTTCCCCAACTTTGATTTGTTCCGTCACGGAATAAATCCGTGTAAATTTTGCTTGCAAGTTTCAAGAGGCATACCAACACATTCCAAGTTTATTGGAACCTGTAAGGTAGTTCCCAGTCTTGCAAGCTTATCGGTTTGCAATTCCCAGGAATTTCTATGTGCCCTGGGACCCATATGAGTCATATGACAAACTGCTTGGCCATCTCATTTAAAGACGTGCGGCCATATTATTTAAAGACGTGCAACTGATCTTGTTTTCAGGAACATTTGCTGTGTTTTTCAAAAAGTGGATTTATTTTCAGATTAATCTTATTTTGTTAAAAAAAAAAAATATTTTAACATACCAAAACAAATTTGGAATATTTTTTTCCGTATTCCACGATAAATTAGCAATTATAATCCGAAAAAATAATAAAAAAAATTTGGAGAATGAAAAAAGTTATAAATAAATCAAAATTAATCCAAAGTGGACTTATTAAATCCTAAAATTGAATTGGATTAATTTTGATTTATTTGTAACTTTTTTAATTTTTAAAATTTTTTTATTATTTTTTCGGATTATAATTGCTAATTTATCGTAGATAACGGAAAAAAATATTCCAAATTTGTTAAAATATGTATTTTAAGCTTAATAAGATTAATCCGAAAATAAATCCACTTATTGAAAAACACAGCAATTGACTACAGGGATTTGATCGCGGCTTGACTGTCAGTAAAGATGTTGGTTGATTGCAGTTGTAGACAACACTTTACAACTCAATCAGTCAGCCACTTCCTTTACTGCCATCATCTCTGCGTGGTAAACAATGCAATGATCTGTCAATCTTCGAGCAGGCTTATCCCAAGCTCCTCCGCGATCCATCAGTGTAAAAATTTATGGAGACTCCACTGCCCAGAATGCCTCTCATCCAAGACTCCCTGGATGGTATTATAGTAGTAAGGTGACACTAAAAAACGCTCATAGAGGGAACACAGTCCATATTTTGTGGCATTTTTATCTTCAAGATCGCGTTATGGCTACATTCGCTGCTCCTCCATTGCAGATTGATATAAATTCTAATTGCCGACGTAGCCGCATACTGCCTACCCAATATGTCCAATGGTATCAAGTGAAGGAGGATTTCTAATGCAGCTGCAGGATTTTTGACAAGCAGAACTATTGTAATCACGTGTATAAGTTCGCGTCCCAGTCGCATTTATAATGTTAAATAGTGTTTTAAAACTCACGTCTACCTTAAAATGTGTTTCTTCTCCTATCCAATATTAACTGTTTCAACGTTAAAAGAGAGTGTCAAAGAGACTAAAAAGCTTTATATTCAAAGCTTATTGTTATTACTTTACAATTCAGCCAATGCAGTCAATAAAGAAAACTTGTTTTACAAAGAGTATTTTATTGTTACTTTTAAAAACTTTCTGGATGTTCTTATTATGCTTATAAAGCTTTTCCCGGAGTTTATAACTTATACCCTACAAAAAGCTCAAATATTCAACATGTTTATGTTGGTTTAATGCTCGTCGCTCACACATTTTATGATTAAGAATAAAAAAAAAAACCAACACAGACACACACAAATTTCGTACTTTTGGCATTTCACATGCATCAAGTGAAAATCAGTTTTTCCCGGGTACTCAACAAGAAACGTTTGAAATTATTTTAAAAGCGGAAGAAAATTAAAAAAAAAATAATTGTTAATTAAATTGAATTAAATTGAATTAAAGTTCATAAAAAAAAAAATATTAAAAAAAAATCATAAACAAAAATTAAAAAAAAAATCTACATTTTTGAAGAAAAAAAAATATTTAAACAAAAATTTTGAAAAAAAAATATTTTTCAAAATATGTTTTTTTGAATATCTAAAACAATATTATTTTGTGCTTAATTTGTGTCTGTTGTGTTTGTATATCAACAAAAATATCATCATTATCAACAACAGTAACATCAACCAAAACAAACCACTACGGGAATTCTTCCCTCGACAGCTGAAGGATAATAAAAATTTTAAAGGTATATTTTTCACCATTTTTTTTTAAACAGACACAAGTATTTTATTTTTATATTTTTTTGTAGTAGTAGTAGTAGGTATAATCAAACATTAACACACTCACTGGGGTATTTAGTTTAAATATTTGTTGACTTGTTGAAACATGTCATGGTAAATATTATACATTGTATGTATGGATGTATATTTTTATACTTATGGGTATTAGAGATACAAAAAGTAAATATAAAATATAAAAAAATACAATAAAACGGAAACGGAAACTGTTTAGGTATCATAAAATTATTAAAGATTTAAAATTTTAAACGTAAAAATGTGCTACTCTAGAATATAGCATTTGTAATATTTATTGGAAACCTATTGCGCAGAAAAGTGTTCCGCTGCACAGTGGTCTATATTTTTAGAAGGTGTCCAAAACTTTATTTATTTATATTCTTCCATTTTGAAATTTTTTAATTCATATGAAAGTAGAGTTTGCATAACGATTAAAATCGTAATCGTAATCGAGATTAATCGCACCAATTAATCGTAGTCGACAAAAAAATCATGCGATTACGATTAATAATTTTCTATGAAATACACTGTTTTTGTAACGAATTTAAATCAGTTCCAAAATTTTTTGAAACCCATTTTGAAGTTTCTATTTAAATTATTTTTCAAAAAAACTAAATTACTCTAAAAAAAACGATTACTTTCGGAACAATTTCAAACAAAAATCATTGATTCTGGAATGTTAAGTAGAATCGTTTGCAGGATTATATGATGCGTTCCAGTACCGATTATTTGGAACGGAAAATTTTTATGGGTTGGTCCATGACTCATTTAACTTGTTTGCGATTTTTTTTTTTTGCCCTTTTCTCGTAAAAGTCATTCACATTTATAGGAAAATTTTTAATTCTGATATGAGTAAGTTTTAAAGATGTTTGTTTTTAAAATACACTCAAAAGGCATTGGTCGGACTTGTCGAACAATTTGGACATGAAATTAAAAAAAAAAAACAAGTGAGAAAGCTATATTCGGCTGTGCCGAACCTTTAAATACCCTCCACAATGTTAACCAATGCACAAGACGTAGACGACCTTTCTTGACCAAAATTGATTTTATAGAAAATCATTAACACTTACAAACAACAGAAAACATATTTTGTTTTTGTATACACTTATTTACCGTGTAAAAACAAATTTACATAAAAATAAAAAAAAAAAATTTTTTAAATTTTTTCAATTATTTTTTGAGTTTAAATATAAAAAATTTCTTATAATAGGTATATTCGATTACCTAAATTTCTTACTATTTTTTACTACAACTGGAAAGTCTTGTTTACTTTTTGTATTGAAAAATTCCAGCTGTAGTAAAATGAGAAAAAATTAGTAGATTGTAGTAAGGTAATCGAATTGACCTAATACTCTAAATGGAAAACAAAATAATTATAACAATTTTTAACACAAAACCTATTTCAAACCAGAAATTTTTCCAGTTTTGTTATTTTGGCCAAGAAAAGTGATGACCGGAACCATAGTGCAATGTAAATATTTAAAAAACAAAAAAAAAATATTTTATAAGTATGTATGAAAATTATATAAAAGCAACCACGTGTATGACACATACTACGTATTTTTTACTTCTATTGATATTTATATCATATTTGTAACAACTAACGAGCCAAATAAGCATCAACAACTACAAAATGGCGCGCAGCCACGTCATATCATGGAGGTTTTTATTGAAACTCATCTCAATTGCTCATAGCTTCTTAACCCCTTGACCGATTTTGCCATAATTGGTACCAAAATAACCAGAAAAACGTTGAGAACAATAAAATATGAACCTATTTGAAATTTTATTTGAATATGTCAACCATGAGCCAAGATAAATCATTTTGAAATTTTGGGTTAAATTTCTGGTGCCTCTCCCCATTGTGCGATTCCGCCCAAATTTTTTTGTGAGTTTTGGGAATGATAAAATTGCATTAAATTCCAAGTTTCGTTCTCATTCATTCAACAGGTGTCAAGTTATAGCATTTTTTTGTGTAAAATTCACCATTATTTTTGAGGTACCTTTACATTTTCACTCAGAACTTTAAAAATACTTAACCGATTTCAAAAACAAATACATCAGTTTCTGCCTAGGAGAATTACGCAACTTTTGGTACCCCAAGCGTTTAAATCGGTACCGGATTATTGCGAAAAACGTGATTTCAACAGACAGACAGACAGACGGACGGACAGACAGACAGACAGACGGACATCGCTAGATCGACTTAAAATCGATCAAGGATCATGTACACGCAGAGAAAAAATATGGTTGCGACATGATCGCAGCAACTATACTATGATCTCTAAACCCAGTTATGATTGCAGCAATCAAGTTATTATTTTTAAAATTGTATTAAATCATTTATATGGTTGTTTTAGACATTTAATAGTCGCTTCAATCATGATAAAATAATTGCAACATCCAAAAGTACAATATGGTTGTTATAACAATGTTATAGTTAATTATATTCTCGACACACCAAAAATTTTAACATAATATGATTATAACAATCATTAGATAATCACAACTTAATGAAAATTGATTTTTGCAAACATTGTCAGGTTTATTCATCAGTTTAGTGTTTTGCCAGCAAGCAGTTAGTCGCAAAGACACCACTTATTGTTAGAATTAATACTTTAAAAAATTTAAGGCAATTTGAGTTAAAAAATTGGATCAACGCAGAAGGAAATGAAATACAAAAAGCTACTTTATATAATTTATTTATTGTGCGGTTTAAAAACAACTTTCCATTTTAAATAAAAACTTCAAATCGAAAATATTAAAGTGTTTTTTTGTGCATTTTTTGTTTACTGAATGTGTTATAATTGCTGACAATAATTTTAATTTTGTAACAAATAAGTTATGATTGCAGCAAATATGTTATGATTTTGTCAATAACTTAATGGTTTATACAAGCATTCAATGTTAGCAGACATTTTTTAGAAAAATGCCATAAGTTTATTGCACATCATTGATGTAAAACGCAGGTTGCCACTAAATTGAACCAAAATTAATAAAAATGGTTTCATATTATAAAAACAACATTTAAAAACAAAAAATAAATTATTGGTGTTAACTTTTAAAAAAAAAAAAAGTAATGAAGAATTTCTATAAACGTGTGGTATTAAAGCATCATATATTTTCTCAATAAAAAAAAAAAAAAATATATGTATATTAAACTGGAATCATATTATGATAATTATATAACATTTGAGCCATTATTGCCGCAATCATATAATGATTAACATTCCTTGCTGCCTTCAATCATATTAACATTATTGCTACAATCATATTTCCAATCATAATATGACGCTCTTAAATCATGATCACCGCAACCATGTTTTTTTTTCTGCGTGTATATATATGCTTTATGGGGTCCTAAACCAATATTTCAATGTGTTACATACGGAATGACAAACTTATATATACCCTCTATCACTAGAGTGGAGGGTATAAAAAAAACGTAATTTTTTCATACTTTGACCGCTGCAGCGCGCTGGTTGCCGACTAATGATGCCGACTAAAATTGTTTAATTTCCTCTCAATTAGCTCCTTCACTGGCCATTGACAGGTATTCCGACACGACCCCACAGAAATTTTGATGAATTGAAAGCAGCTTTTGGAAAGGAATCACGACCCAAAGAGCGAATCCAAACAAGTCACAGTTTAGAGTACTCTTTAGTAGCACAGATAAAGAGCTATAAAGACGCAGTAAAATCATGCGTCTTTTCAGTGCTGATTGAATCACTCTTTGAAGAGTTTATTTAAGCGAAATAAAGATGTAAGAAAATCTAGTATTTTTCTCCAAAAATCTTTTTGATGTTAAAGATGGCAAAAATTAAAGTATGTGTAAAATTTTCAAATCAAAGAATTTTAATTATAAGTTTTAAACAAATGTCTTTACAATAAAATCTCAAGGGCGCTCGAGCGTTCTTTCGATGAGCAATGATATACTAAAAAAGAGACTGTTGTTCCAAAATCTCGAATTATTTTTGCTAGGAAAGTTCGAAAAATTTTAATTTTATTTCTTAAAAATAATAATTTTTGTATTTTCATAATTTCTAAAATGAAAATTTCAAAAGATTTTTTTAAAGCTATTGCAAATCAAATTATTTAAAAAATTCGATTAATCGTAATCGCGATTACCGGCAATTTTTTTAATCGTAATCGCGATTATGAAATATCTCGATTATTTGCAAACTCTATATGAAAGTAAATACTTGTGAAACTAAGGGGCCAAAAAATTGAAGCTGTATTTGGGGCATTCCATGCCAAATCACTCACTTTTAGACCCGACTCTCTCCGATAATTTTTTTTTTATATGTTTTAGTACGTATTAAATGCAACTTGCTCTCAAATTTTCAGATTTTTCATGCTGGTGTTGAGTAATCAATTTTTCAAAATGGCGATTATTTCAAAAAAATTAAAATATTCAATTAATTTTGACCAATAAAAAATATAGATATCTTAAAAAAAGTTCCACAACGTTTTGTTTGTATTTAAATGAAGTTTTAGCAAAAAAACAAAAGATTATTCGAAGTAATTATCACTTATTTTTAACATTTAAAATTAAAATCGACTTTTTGAGAAAGTCCGAAACCTTAGATTTTTTTTTAAAAAAAGCCTAAAATTCTACTCTAAATAACGCAACTTTTAAGCCATAAATTGAGATGTGATAACAATTCGTTCTATATTTTTCAAATTTTGAAAATTGCACTTTTTTTATTTTATTGCACTGGTTTATTTTATATGGTGCTCAAAAAAATTAAATTGATAGATATTGATCCTAAGTTACCCTAAATATATTCATTTGTCGGTAAAACTATGTCTCAAAAAAATTCAGGTTGATCGTACATGGGTAAGGCGTGTTGCATCGGCCTTGAATTTAAAAAAAAACGGATTACAAGGGAAAACATGATTTTTTTTCTGTTTTCTCAATTTTTTTGGTATTTCAGTTTAAATTTGTTTTCGGGTGGTTACAGAATTTTGATATGGAGTAAAATTCCTCTCCAATAAGGTACTAAAAACTAAAATCTGTTGAAAATCAGCCAAGTTATTACAACCTACCCAAGCATCTAACGTGTGGCAGACCATTTAATTAAGAAATACAATCCGATTTATGAAATTCATTAAAATTTTCTACTGTAATAACATTTTTTTATTCCTCAAGTTCAAATGTAATTAGATGACAAGTATTTTTCATATTGTGTTTTGCTAACAGGTTTTAAATTAATACTAAAAATGCCTGTATTTTTCAACACTCGTTTGAAATTTCCATTTTTAAATTTTTATTTTTTAAATTTAGAAAAACGAAAAAAATATTACACTGGAACACGAAGAATAAAAAATATTACTACAGTAGATAATTTCAATAAATTTAAAAAATTTTACTCGTATTCATTAATCATATAGTGTTTATGACATATGTTAGATGCCTGGGGAAGTTGTAATACCTTGGCTGATTTTCAACCGATTTTAGTTTTTAGTACCTAATTAGAGAGACATTTTACTCCAAATCATAATACTGTAACCATTTGAATTCAAACTTAAGTCAAAAATGTTGACTCAAAATATCGAAAAAATTGAGAAAATTAACAAAAATATATCGTGAACCTATATTCAAAATATGCCAACTCAAATTTGATGGAAATGAGTTTCCGATGGCAAATAGCTCCCCTATGTAATACCTATCTGCCATAAAAATTTCAGAGCAAAAAAATAATTTATTGTCGTTTTACATCCATTTTTGTTATTCTGCTAACTCAAAGTACATATTTTTTTGGTGGAAATAAATGCCAACTCCCATTGTAAATTTCCAAAAAATTTTCAAAAATTTTTTTAAAAAAAATTAGACCACATATCTTATTGCATTTGCCATGCTTAACACGAATCTTGTAAAGATTTTGATATCTAATGACTGGTTCTCGAGATATTGCCATTTTTAAAATATCGGTAAATAGTGTTTGCAAAAAAAAAAATTGCTTATATTTATGTAACTTTCAAACTATTTATCAGATTGAAACATTATGAATGGGACAAATAAAGTCAATGATATAAGCTTTCAAAATAGCTAGTTTGGAGTGACCCTATTATAATACAGCGTGAGTTACAGAGCGCTAAAGTTGACCACCCTGAGATTAAAAGGCTTTCGGAGCTTGTAACTTTTAAAAATATGCAAAGATTTTTAATTTTTTGTTCAGTTTTTGCAATTACCGTACTAAGGAAAACAAAAACCAAAAAAAAAAAAAATTCAAAATTTTTCTGAAAAAAATGTATTTTTATTTTTCGACAAAATATGCCAACTCTAAAAAAAATATTTGTTTTTTGATATAGTAATAAATGCCATCTCTGAAAAATACGCAAACAAGTGCAAAATATGAAAATTTTTGCATAGGTAAAAATTGTTTAGAATATTTAAACCATCTTGTGGAAGGTACATTGTTTATTTTTGCAATAATATGCGAAATAACTAGTTTTTTAGTTCTCCTGAACAGTAAGCTTTTTTGAGTTGGCATTTATTGAATATAGTTCGACGATATATTTTCCCCGTTTAATTCGTTTTTTAAAATTCATAACCGATGTAGCACACCTTAGACATGTCCGATTATCCTTAAATTTCGTCAGACGTATTTCTACACAGAAAAAAATAATTGTTATATTGACCCCCATATTTGTGAATACAATTAACTTTTTCACTGTGAAAACTAACGTTTGTAAAAATTGATAAACGAGTTTGTAATAGTTCTCTAAAATTTTGTTTGTATTGACAAACGTACAAAATCTGAAATTTTTTTTTCAACAAACACAAACACAATTTGTTGATCTGACAAACGCAAAAAATCATATTTTTTTTTTCAACAAACACAAAAACTTTTTGTTGATTTTTCTGTTAGTACAGATCGAGCACGGGCTCTAATTCTATTTGTTATAAGGGTTTGAGTTGAAAAATGTAGAAGAAAAATTTTAATTTCTAAATGCTATAGACGTTTCTGGTATTCCTATACCGGTTTCGGACAGTTCCAGTTAACTGTCTTCATCAGTAGGATTTAAATGCCAGTTTGCTTTGTTAATGGTAATTGTTTTTTTAATATGTGAATTTTTGTTGACATGATCAAATAATTTTGAAATAAAATTACTTGACTAACAATAAGTTTGTTGAAAACAAAATCGATATTTTGTATTATGGACCAGTTTTAACTAAATGATTGGTTGATATCATGTTTGGTTGATTTACAATTGATGTTTGTTGATTTAAATTTGACGATTTTATTTTCTGTGTACATCCAAATAAATACACCTAAGTGGAGTTGCGGTCAATATCTAACAACCTAATTTATTTGGAGCACCATATAAAATAAGCCAGAGTAAAAAAAAGTGTAATTTTCAAAATTTGAAAAAAAAAAAATAGAACGAATTGTGATCACATCTCGAATTTTGTCTTAAAAGTTGCGTAATTTAGAGTAGATTTTTTATAGTTTTTACAAAAAAATCAAAGATTTCGGACTTTTTCAAAAAGTCGATTTTAATTTTTAAACGTCAAAAAATAGGTGATAATTACTTCGAACAATTTTTTCATATTATTTTTCTAAAACTACATTTAAATACCAACAAAACGCTGTCCAACTTTTTTTAAGAAACCTATATTTTTTACTAGTCAAAATTAATTGAAAATTTCAATTTTTTAATTTTTTTGAAAAAATCGCCATTTTAAAAAACTGATTACTCAACACCAACATGGTATAAAAATCTGAAAATTTGAGAGCAAGTTGCATTTAATACGTACTAAAACATATCCAAAAAAAAAATAATCGAAAGGGGTTCGTCTAAAAGTGAGTGATTTGGCGCTTTATCAGATAATTTTTTTTTTAACAATTTGATCTTGAATTTTAAGGTAAAATTTATAATTTTTTAAAAAACCACCAATGCCATTGAAAAGGTCGTCAAAAATACTTTAAAAATCGTTTTTTAAAAATAAATTTTTATCGCAAAGTGTCAATAAAAATTCAACCAAATGTGATCTTTGTACTTAAATCGGTTTTTTGGTCGGTTGACGCGTTTCGCCCAATATATTCATTAATCTCGATCGATTTCCTTCCGTCCGTCTGTAGGAAACACGCCCAATTTTAAAAAACTTGATAGTTTGTTTACAATTTCCTTTAATTTGGTATAAATACTCTCAATGACCGTCGAATTAATATCACAGAAAAGAGGCAGTCAGACAACTGCCATGCTCACTTTTAAAAAAAAAAAATGTTTAAAAATATTTAAAAATTTTGTAAAACCAATTTTTACATATCGCCGCACTGTACACAGAAAAATCCGAATTGTTACATTGACCCCCATATTTGGGAATACAATTAATTTTTTCACTGAAAGTGCTCGCAAATTTGTTATATCAACAAACGTTTGTAAATTTTAATTGTTGAAAAAAGAATTTTGTTTTTTTTTTTCAACAAAGAAATTCAAGAAACACAAACACAATTTGTTGATCTGACAAAAGAAAAAAATCTAAATTTTTTTTCAACAAAGAAATTCAACAAACACAAACACAATTTGTTGATCTGACAAATTAAATTTTTTTTTCAACTAAGAAATTTAACAAACACTATTTATTGACATGATAAAATAATTTTGAAATAAAATTACTTGACTGAGTTTGTTGAAAACAAAATCAAAGTTTTGTATTATGGACTAAATGGCGGCCGTTTTTACTAAATGTTTAGGTTTACAATTGATGTTTGTTGATTTAAATTTGACGATAAATTTTCTGATGATTATAATAACTGGATTATATGAAACAAGTAAAAAAACGAACCAGGATGTCTTAAAAATTTTTAGAAAAATAAATTTTTCTTTCACACCTTTCTCAATTCAAACCATATATCGTCCATTCCACCAGACATTTGGTAATTTTAGGCATTTTTTGACCGAGGGTCTTCCGATTTTTGTTATTTTTTTCATACAGATACTCTATGGAGCCAATTTCAAATTTCATCCATCAGATCGAAAATATTTGAAAAACTCGCTATTTTATTCACGATTTTTGTTTTAAAAAAAGTCAAAAAAATGCAAAATCTGTGTATCTTTGAGCAGCTGTATTTTCTAAACTACATATCGCATTTAACAATCCATAGCGCATACGAATGGTATGTAAGTCTATTTTGATATGTTATAAACTGAAAAAATATCGGTGGTTAAAAAGTGCATTTTTTATGCAAATGCAGTTTTGAAGTGCATTTTGCGAAACTTTTTCCCCATTTAATTTTTTTTTAATTAGCATATTTGGAAAATTTAGGATTTTTGGTACAAAAAAATGTTTTCATTACAATGGACCGAGCATGTATAATATTTTTAATATTTTTCTTTAAAAAATACTTCCTTAAGTTTCCCTTATAAAAATTTTTATTTTTTAAATTATACCAAAATCATGTAAAAAGGCATGTTTTTAAACCGTTATATTTTCAAAAGTACTAATCGTATCTCATTGTTTTTATGCACAATAGAAAGGTATTTTTGTCTATTTTTTGCATTTAATGACCGAAAATATGTTGGTGTTTCAAAAATGCATTTTAAATGCAAATGCAGTTTTGAAGTGCATTTTTCAGAACTTTTACCCCTCTGAATTTTTTTTTAGTTATCATATTCGAAAAGCTTACAATTTTTACTACAAAATAATGTCCTCCTTATAATGGACCCACTGTGTGTGATATTTTTTTAGAATTTTTTAAAAAATCATGCTATTTCAGATTTTTTTGGTTTTATTTAAAATATTGAAATTTTTTTAAGGAAATTTAAAAAAAATTTTAAAAAATAGCACACACAGTGGGTCCATTATTAGCAGGATATTATTTTGTAGTAAAAATTGTAAACTTTTCGAATATGATAACTTAAAAAAAAAATCAAAGGAGTAAAAGTTTTGAAAAATGCACTTTAAAACTGCATTTGCATTTAAAATGCATTTTTGAAACACTAACATTTTTGTGGTCATTAAATACAAAAAATAGACAAAAATACCGTTCTAATGTGCATAAAAACAATGTGATACGGTTAGTACTTTTGAAAATATAACGGTTTAAAAATATGTCTTTTTACATGATTTTGGTATAATTTAAAATATAAAATTTTTTATAAGGGAATCTTAAGGAAGAATTTTTTAAAAAAAATTATTAAAAATATCACACATTCTCGGTCCATTGTAATGTAAACATTTTTTTGTAGAAAAAATCCTAAATTTTCCAAATATGCTAATTAAAAAAAAATTAAAAGGGGTAAAAGTTTCGCAAAATGCACTTCAAAACTGCATTTGCATATAAAATGCACTTTTAAACCACCAATATTTTTTCAGTATATAAGATATCAAAATAGACTTATATACCATTCGTATGCGCTATGGATTGATAAAATGCGATAAGTAGTTTAGAAAATACAGCTCCTCAAAGTTACACAGATTTTGCATTTTTTTTAACTTTTTAAAAACGAAAATCGTGAATAAAACAGCGAGTTTTTTAAATATTTTCGATCTGATGGATGAAATTTGAAATTGGCTCCATAGAGTAACTCTATGCAAAATATAACAAAAAACGGAAGACCCTCGGTCAGATTTTTTAAAATGACTCATGGAATGGACGATATAACATGATTAAAAAAATTATAATACATAATTATAATTAGAGCCTGAGCTCAACTGTCTTTACAGAAAAACAAAAATTTGAAAATAACGACTTTAAGTCGGCCTAAGTGGCAATATAGTATCTTTGGAAAATGGCAACACCTAACATTTGTGTCTACAAAATATAGACCATGTTCTGGCAAGGTTGCAAAATAAGTACTTAGATCAGAGTTGATGAAGGAGAGGAGGACGAATGATGATTACTAAAAAATTGAATTTATTCACCATAATGCAATTTCACCTTCTTCTGTACGAAAAAACAACAGCAACAACCACACAGGAATTAAAAAACCACGATTTAGTTGATACTTGCTTAACAGACAACTTAGCGTATCGGTCTAGATTGATCGTACCTAAGTAAGAGGCAGTTAATAGCAAAAACATTACAGATCATGGGTTCAATCCCTGGCGGCTGCGATCTGTTAATAATTTTCACATATAGAATAAAATTGGCTATTAACTGAATAAATTTGACATTAAAAGTTTTTCTGATGATTATAATAACTGGATTATATGAATCTAGTAAAAAAACGAACCAGGATGTCTTAAAAATTTTTAGAAAAATAAATTTTTCTTTCACACCTTTCTCAATTCAAACCATATATAACATGATTAAAAAAATTATAATACATAATTATAATTAGAGCCTGAGCTCAACTGTCTTTAAAGAAAAGCAAAAATTTGACGATTTTATTTTCTGTGTAGTCAGCGTCGAAGACTGTCGCAAAAGTTAGCCATATAAAAGTACTACGGATATTGGTTAATGTGTCTGATGAAGTCGACCGACCAATATATATATGGGGCATTCCATGCCAAATCACTCACTTTTAGGCCCGACCCCCTTCGATTAATTTTATTTTTGGATATGTTTTAGTACGTATTAAATGCAACTTGCAGCCAAATTTTCAGCCTTTTATACCAAGGTGGTGTTGAGTAATCAATTTTTCAAAATGGCGATTTTCTCCAAAAAATTAAAAAATTTAAATTTTCAATCAATTTTGACCAGTAAAAAATATATATAGATATTTCAAAAAAAGTTGGACAACGTTTTGTTGGTATTTAAATGTAGTTTTAGAAAAAAAATGTGAAAAAATTATTCGAAGTAATTATCACTTATTTTTTGACGTTTAAAAATTAAAATCGACTTTTTGAAAAAGTCCGAAACCTTCGATTTTTTTGTAAAAAACTATAAGAATTCTACTCTAAATTATGCAACTTTTAAGCCATAACTCGAGATGTGATCACAATTCTTTCTATTTTTTTTTAATTTTTAAAATTGCACCTTTTATGTTTTGGCTCTGATTTATTTTATATGGAGCTCCAAAAAAAAAAAAAAAAATGGTAGATACTGACCCTAACTTACCCTAAATATATTCATTTGGAGGTAAATATACGTCTCACAAAAATTTGGGACGATCGGACATGTGTAAGGCGCTTAGCATGGTCCTTGAAGTTTAAAAAACGGATTACAAGGAAAAATATGAATTTTTTTCTGTTTTCGCAATTTCTTTGGTATTTTAGGTTAAGTTTTAATTCAAATGATTACAGAATTATGATGTGGAGTAAAATGCCTTTCTAATAAGGTACTAAAAACTAAAATCGGTTGAAAATCAGCCAAGTTATTACAACTTCCCCAGGCATCTAGCGTGTGCCATACAACTTGATTAAAAAATACGAGGCCCTTTTTTTAAATTTATTGAAATTTTCTACTGTAATAACATTTTTTCATTATTCATGTTTCAGTGTAATATTTTTTTGACTTTTCCAAATTTTAAAACAAAAAAAATATTTTTTTTTTTAAATAGAGATTTCAAAAGGGTGTGGAAAATGCAGGCATTTTTAGCACTAATTTAAAAAATGTTAGCAAAACACAATATGAAAAATACTTGTCATCTAATAACATTTGAACTTGAAGAATAAAAAAATGTTATTACAGTAGAAAATTTCAATGAATTTCAAAAATCGGATTGTATTGATTAATTAAGTTGTCTGCCACACGTTAGATGCCTGGGGAAGTTGTAATAACTTGGCTGATTTTAAACCGATTTCGGTTTTTATGACCTTAATAGAGAGACATTTTACTCTACATTTCAATTCTGTAACCATTTGAATTCAAAATTAACTTAAAATACCAAAAAAATTAAGAAAACAGAAAAAAATGCATATTTTCCCTTGTAATCCGATTTTCAAACTTCAAAGCCGATGCGGCACGCCTTACCCATGTCCGATCATCCTAAAATTTTCTGAGACGTATTTTTACACCCAAGTTAATATATCTAGGGGAAGTTACGGTCAATATTTACCAAACTATTTTTTTTGGAGCACCATATAAAATAAACCAGACTCAAAAAAAAAAAAAGTGCAATTTTCAAAATTTGAATAAAAATAGAACGAATGACGATCACATCTCGAATTATGACTTAAAAGTTGCGTAATTTAGAGTAGAATTTTTTGACATTTTTAAAAAAAAATCGAAGGTTTCGGACTTTTTCAAAAAGTCGATTTTAATTTTTATACGATAAAAAACAAGTGATAATTACTTCGAATAATTTTTCATATTTTTTTTTCTAAAACTACATTTAACTACCAACAAAATGTTGTCCATCTTTTTTTAATATATCTATATTTTTTACTGGTCAAAATTGATTGAAAATTTAAATTTTTTCATTTTTTGGAAAAAATCGCCATTTTGAAAAATTGATTACTCAACACCACCTTGGTATAAAAGGCTGAAAATTTGGCTACAAGTTGCATTTAATACGTTCTAAAACATATCCAAAAATAAAATTAATCGAAGGGGGTCGGGCCTAAAAGTGAGTGATTTGGCATGGAATGCCCCATATATATATATATATGTCCTTTATTTATTTAAATACAATATAGGTACAGCGATGTAACATAAAAATACTTAAATAAATTGTTCACGAAGAACATAGGGCGTCAAAAACATAGGGCGTCAACCAATGTGGACCAAAAACAAAAGTTTTTTTATTTATACTAATATTTATGCTGGATTACTCAATGCTCCGTTTTAAAATAACTCTCCGTTAAATTTAACTTTTTCATAAAAATTTTGACATAAGGCCCCGTTAAATCGGCAGTTAGCAGCTAACTTTTCATTGAGTAATCCGCCTTTATGGGACTAATTAAACACTACTGTGCAAAAAAAAAAAGTATGCTTTATGTTTACACTTTAAGTTTTTGCGTCATTTAAAATAAACTCGGTCACCTCAAGTTTGTTGAACAGTGTTATTATCAACTTTAAATTTTTCAGCAGGCCATTTGCAATATAAAAATCCCACATTTAATATTTACGTTCATTCAAGTTACCCTTGACATATGATTAATATCGAAATTGTTTTTATTTTGTTTAATATTTTATTTATGTCGATAGAAAAAAAAAATATTTTATGATCATTTTAATATTGAATTTCATAAAAGCCATTAAATGAAAACAATAAATAAATCAGCCTGATAAGAAACAGAACAGAATTAACATATTGAAAGAAATTACCAGTAGTAAAAACCAGTAGAAATGTTTTTTTTTTTTGCCGAGTTAAGAATTTTTCGATTTTTTTTTTTAATTTCAAAATTTATATTCGGAATAACTCTTACAAAAATTTAAAATAGATTTTGTTGTACAAGGTAAAAAAATAATTCACACGCAGGCTAAATGGAGAAGTCAGAAGACGCTTTCGAAAGTTGTCGCCATTCCATTATCAGTACTTTTTGATTGTCAAACTTAATATGGTTGTCATATTAAAATCGGCGATTTAAGTTTTTAATAAATTTTATTTATTTATTTTATTAATCAATATTGCGTCATCCTTCAGATGACATCTTTAGGATCTTAAATTAAATATTTTTATTATTATTTTTGTATACTTTTTGTATTTAATTTAAAATCCTGACGAAATATTAAATAATAAAATAAATAAATAAAATTTATTAAAAAAATAAGGCCTCGAGCTTGAATATCCGTTTACTTATTGATAATTAAAATTTTCACATTACCAAGATGTAATCATATGGCCAAACTAATTTGTATTTTTCAATTTCAAGGCAAATTTTTCCCCATTTGTTGAAAAACACATGAAAAAACACCATAATGATTCCAATCTAAAACAGTCTAGTTAACAAAACAAAAAGTCTAAAAAAGAAAACAGGATAATAAATTTATTTAATTAGTTTTTAAGCCATGAGAAGAACAAATAAGAAAAATTAAAAAAATATATATTACAAGACTTTAAAATGTATGTTCAATATTTGTTTAAACTTTAGATGTATGATTAATATTTAATTAAAGGCTACAAAACAATACAAACATAAATAAGTGATACTGACATGTTATTGGAAATTCATGAAAACACTTAAAGCAAATGTTTTGTACAAACATTAGGGTGAAAATAATTGTTATACCCTCCAATAGATATCGAAGTGTCCTGGCTAATTTTTACTCTACTATGCCGAAAACTATGTGGTACAAATTTGAGGCCAATAGATCAAAGTTTTGGATTTTTGAACATGAAAAAAAATTAACTTTGATGTGCTAAACACGAATATCAAAAAAAAAAAAAAAATAAAATAAAATGGAGTCATAGCAATTTCAAATTTTTTTTTTTTACAAATTTCAATTGCTGATATCTCGTAAACCACTCGACCGATTTCTGCAAATTTTTTGAATTTTAGCATTCCAAAAATAATAACAATAGTGTATTTCAAACTATTTTTTTTTATAGTTTTTAATTTTTCAAAAATTAAAAATTTTGGTGGAAATTTTTTAAAAATTCAAAACTTTGATTGAAGGGCGTGCCCGGGCGCCACGG
The DNA here is from genome assembly GCA_963921195.1 of Pegoplata infirma. NCBI lineage: Eukaryota > Metazoa > Arthropoda > Insecta > Diptera > Anthomyiidae > Pegoplata > Pegoplata infirma. Next base: position 99,193,326 of record OY992540.1, on the reverse strand, counting down.
GTTAAAATGATTGTCTTTGGCTCAAATAAAGTTTCAATGAAAGATTGTCTCATACTCTACACACCCCTCTTCAAGCAAGTTTAGGTTTTATTAAAATGGGGGCAAAATAGGGTAATGGTATTTCACTTCTCTTTTGTTAGAACTTTAAAAATCGTTAACACGAAAATCCTGTAGTGCGATTCAGTAACCTTTTTAACGAAATTATCGATATCGTTAACTAACGAGAATTGTCGGTTGCTTTAACGCATATGGGATTCTATAAATTTTTCGATTAACGACAATAATTAACGACAAAAATAGTTTATTTTGAAATTAGTTTATTTTGAAATTTTATTGAGAACCGAAAATTTTCGTTAACTTTAACTTCAAAAAATTTTTTGTTGATAAGTTACCGATTTTCAATATCGACAAAATTCGATAGAAAAATGTTATAGAATCGCTTTTAAAGTCAATTGTCGATAATTAACGATTTTTGACAATATAACTACCGTTTTTTGTCGTTAAAAAGTTAGTGAATTGCGCTTTTGATCTTGTTTTCGATTTAGTGCTAAATAATTACACTGTTCGACATCAAGAACCTCCCAGTAAAATATTCAACTGATTCTTATAGATTTTTCTCTCGTGTTTGCAAATCTTCCATATATATTTTTCTAACATGTAAAGTTTTTGAGATATTCGCTGTTAAAAAGTCAAAAAACCCAAGAATAATTTCGTACTTTTCTACTTGGTTTACATTTTAACAAAACCTAAACTTGCTTGAAGCGGGTTGTGTCTATGAAAGGGTCATGGGAAGCAAACTTTGAGATATTTCTTAAAAATATTTTTCTTTAACTTTTTAAATAATGAAATTTAAATATATTTCCCATTCCTGTAAATGTGCACCTATATTAGTAAAACATACATATGTACTCGTATGTATCAGTAAATGAACACATCAATTTAAAATGTTAAACCAACCATTAAATAAAGATATATAATTTGTTTTCAAACCACAAAAATAAAATTGTTCGTAATCTTTGGTTGGCAAAAATAAGCAAAAGTTTTAAAAAGATTAACGAACAAATAAACCCAAAAAAAGAAATTACAATTGGTTTGGGATTTTTCCCTTATTTTTTTCTCGAACAATAAAACTTAAGTTAAAAATTTATATTTTTATTTATTTATTTTTTTTTTATTTACAACCAACAGCAAACAAGACGTGATTTAAATTAATCACTTAACAAAAATGACGAGAATATTTTATTGTAAGTGGTATTGAAGAGGAAAATAAAAAAACAACTTAATTTTCCAAAACATTTATAACAATTTTATAGAAAATATGTGACTTGAAATTAAAATGTTAAAAATTATAGGAAAATAAACTTATACCAAAAAATCAAAAAAAAAAAAACAGGTTCATAATAATAAAAATCATACATTTTTATTTTTCTTCCTGTTTTAAAACTCCTTTGGGTGCTGTTTTTATAGACTTGTCAGTTATATTTTCATCATATAATTTATTTCAAATTTTATTTATTATTATGAGATATTTATACGCTAGAGTGGTCTGAAAATAATGGTGGATTGGCGGGGAAAACTTTGAGACACTTTCTTAGTCGCAACCCGAGTAAAAATAAACATATATAACAATATATAACTTGATGCAAACATAATAAATCATATATGATTATTCATCGCGTGAGATATTTTCTAAATTTTTTAAATGCAGTCATATGTAGTTATAAATAATTGAATTATGATTCGGATTAAAAGGTGTACGGTTGATATAATTATATAAAATTATATGAGGGTCAATACAAAATTTGTTTTTCTGTATAATTTAATATAAAATTATATGTCGTGAACCTATATTCAAAATATGCCAACTCAAATTTGACGGAAATGAGTTTCCGATGGCAAATAGCTCCCCTATGTAATACCTATCTGCCATAAAAATTTCAGAGCAAAAAAATAATTTGTTGTCGTTTTACATCCATTTTTGTTATTCTGCTAACTCAAAGTACATATTTTTTTGGTGGAAATAAATGCCAACTCCCATTGTAAATTTCCAAAAATTTTTCAAAAATTTTTTTAAAAAAAAATTAGACCACATATCTTATTGCATTTTCAATGCTAAACACGAATCTTGTAAAGATTTTGATATCTAATGACTGGTTCTCGAGATATTGCCATTTTAAAAATATCGGTAAATAGTGTTTGCAAAAAAAAAATTGCTTATATTTATGTAACTTTCAAACTATTTATCAGATTGAAACATTATGAATGGGGCAAATAAAGTCAATGATATAAGCTTTCAAAATAGCTAGTTTGGAGTGACCCTATTGCAATACAGCGTGAGTTACAGAGTGCTAAAGTTGACCACCCTGAGATTAAAAGGCTTTCGGAGCTAGTAACTTTTAAAAATATGCAAAGATTTTAAATTTTTTGTTCAGTTTTTGCAATTACCGTACTAAGGATAACAAAAACCAAAAAAAAAAAAATTTTAAAAATTTTTCCAAAAAAAATGTATTTTTATTTTCCGACAAAATATGCCAACTCTAAAAAAATAATTGTTTTTTGATATAGTAATAAATGCCATCTCTGAAAAATATGCAAACAAGTGCAAAATATGAAAATTTTTGCATAGGTAAAAATTGTTTAGAATATTTAAACCATCTTGTGGAAGGTACATTGTTTATTTTTGCAATAATACGCGAAATAACTAGTTTTTTAGCTCTCCTGAACAGTAAGCTTTTTCGAGTTGGCATTTATTGAATATAGTTCGACGATATATCCTATTCTGTTCCATATATAACACAATATGTTTCCATTTAACCAACAATTTTCTAAGTTTTTTAGGCAAAGTATAAGAAACTTTTTAAAATGTTCCTAAACATTTCCTTGTTAGGGTTATGTATATCACCTATCTGGTTCGAAGCGTACCCGAACATTTTTTTGTTTAAGAAAATTATATGTTTGGTGAATGTATCGTTGACCTTTGGTGTAACTCAACCCAAACCAAAAAACACCAGGATTTTACATGTTTTTATGCAATTAGATCTAATTAGATCCACTAATATATGGCAATGTCTGGTCAAAACTCGGATGAAATCAAATCATATTTTATACAAGTTGATCTTTTTTAATGCAAAAACATCCACCATTATTCGGATCAAATTGCGTACACTGAAAAAAAAGTCATAACTAAATTTAAGGAAAAAATGTCTTTGAAAATTTATCATGAATTTTCCTAAAATTTAGTTAAATTTAACTTAAAAATGAGAAATTTTCTTAACTATGAGGAAAAAATTTTAGTTCATTTACTTACAATTAGTTCATAGTTTTCTTTAAATGGATTTTTTAAATGTTAGGAAAAAAATTCTTACTGCCAAAGAAATTTTCCACAAATCTAAGAATCGTATCTTTATTTTTAAGACATATTTCTTAAAAAACAATTTAGTTCAAGTTTAGTTAAAATTTACTAAAAAAAACATCATCGTATTTCTCTTCTTTGAATTGAGAAAGTGTACTTCTTAGAATTTAGTTAATGACTTCTGAGAATTTAGTAAATAACTTCTTAGAATTTAGTTAAAAATTCAAAATGGCGATATCTCGAAAACTAAGCGAGATAGAGCGAAACGGATGAAATTTTCAAAAGAAAGACTACAAAGAAAACTATGGAAAAGCCTAGCTCTGCATATCTGTCGGGGTCTCAAGACCCTAATTTTAGATATAAAATTTGAAATTCCCGAGATTTTATGTATGCACATATCTCGGTAAATACTGCCAACACGAGAAAAGGTCCAACGGCATTTTTGTAGCTCTGGACTCGTAGAACACTTCCGCAAAATACCCGAAAGCCCTCCGATTAATAGTTTTTGAGTTATCCGGTTTTTAAGATTCTCAAGACCCTATCAGGCCCCTTATTACCGTATCTCAAAAACTAAGCAAGGTAGAGCGAAACGGACACAAGTTTTGGGTCAAAATCTATGGGGACCCTTAAAGGACCCAACGGGGTCTCGAGTTAAATGGGGTCCGAACCCATGGGTCCAGGGTCTAGACCCAATCTATTTCTAAAATGTTAAGTATAATTTTTCCCATTTTCTAGTTAAAATTGGCTTAAAATTAAATAACTTTGTTTTCCTTATTTTTGGGAAAATTATGAACTAAAACCAAGAAAAAAAATCTTTGGAGCCAAATCATTCCCTCTTTTTCTCAAAATTGAGTTAATTTTCCCAGATTTTAGTTCACTTTTTTTTTGAGTGTATAAATATATATTGTGTTACATATCATTATATATTGTATCATATAAAAATTTTTACTCGGGAATTTATTTTTTATAACTTTTGCATTTAAATAATACAATTTAATCTTATTTAAATTATATTTATATCCACACCTATAAAAGTGGGCGAGCCAAACAAGTAATATTATCGAGCCCCCTAGATTCAACTTCAGAACTTGGAACTTCTTCTGATATAAAAATATCTCATTTTCTAAACAAAAGTAAAAAAAAAAAACATTTATAAATATAGGCCCTTACCATAGAAAAAAAAAGTCTATTTTAACAAAAGTTTTATTTTAAATTTAAAATTTTCTATACATTTTTTGAAAGTCGATTTTAAAAACAAAAACAATTTGTATGGAAATAAAATTAAAAGCTCATAATACCCTCCAACCATAGCATGGGGGTATACTCACTTTGTCATTCCGTGTGTAACACATCGAAATATCGGTCGGGGACCCCACAAAGTATATATAATATTGATCCATGATAGAATCTAAACATTCTAGCGATGTCCGTCCGTCCATCTGTACAAATAACGATGCAGTCCAAACCAAAAGAGCTAGACCCCTGAAATTGGGCAAGAATATCTCTTATGTTACTGTTAAGGTTAAGTTCGAAGATGGGCATAATCGGAACAGGGGGAAAACAGTTCCCCCTTGAAGAACTAAAACGACCCCTGAAAATACGATATTTTTACGAGTTTTTTTAATTTTTGCTAAACAAATGTAACATTTGTATGCCATACCCTCCTACACGTTTAAAATTAAAAAAAAAATCGCAGGGGCGTCTTTTTTGTGGGGGGGTCAGCGAAGTTGGTGGGGGACACCTGTACCCCCGCTATATATGTTTACAAATTATTTGTTTATGATATTTACGCTTAAATAATACATTTTTATCGTTATTTTTAATTAATTTATATAACCAGGCCCCCAAAGGGGGTGGCCTGAAAAAAATCGAATTTTCTAACACCCTTGGTCCAAGCGCAGGTCTATGAACATAATCTGGCATACAAATGTTACATTTGTTGAGCAAAAATTTATAAAAAAAGTGGTATAAATATCGTATTTTTCAGGAGTCGTTTTAGTTCTTCAAAGGGGAACTTTTTTTCCCCAGGTCCGATTTTGCCCATTTTGGTTTGGACTGCATCGTTATTTCTACAGACGGACGGATGCACGGACATCGCTAGAATGTCTTAGATTCTATCATAGATCAATATTATACAGTCGAACCCGGTTATAACGTACTTCGAGGGACCAGTAAAAATAGTTCGTTGTAAGCGAAGTTCGCTATAAACGGGGTATATTTTTTATCAACCTAGTTTTATTTCCAAAAAAATAGATCCAATTTTGTTTTATTTGATGTTTTTTTAGAAAATAATCTACTTATTGAGAAGAAATCTATAAAAATATAAATAAATTCTATGAAAATTATTATATAAACCAAAAAATTCCAACCTTTGTTAGTTTGATAAACATGATTGCCACATATTAAAAAATATTTACGGGAGTTCGTTATAAAAAGGGAAATATACATGAAATTGTGTTCGTGGGAGCACAATAAGCAGTTCGTTTTAACCGAGGATTCGTTATAACCGAGTTCGTTATAAAAGAAGTATTTTGTATGAAAATTGATGCTAAAACGTCGGAACTTTAGAATTAGTTCGTTAAAACCGAGAATTCGTTATAACCGAGTTTGACTGTACATACTTTGTGGGGTCCCCGACCGATATTTCGATGTATTACACACGGAATGACAAAGTGAGTATACCCCCATATTGTGGTTGAAGGGTATAAAAATATTTTTTTAGGTCAAACATTTTTTTGAGTGATAAAAATACTTTGTAATATATTTTTCTGACTTACCAATGCCTTTCAAAGCATATTTAGAGTTTTTCCAACAAGTGAATTCATGATAAAACCCATTTATGTTTCAAGGTTTTGTTTTAACTACTTGACCGATTTTGCTGAGAATTACAATTAGAGTAAAGTAATATTTTAGAAAAAATCCGATGAATAGGCATTTTTGGAACTATTTTCCTGTAATAAATTTTGAAATTCGAAAACACTTTTTTTTTCGATTAGTAAAATGTTTCATAAAATAAAAGTTTGAAACATTTCTTAGAATCTAAAAATTTTACTTTTAGAAACAAGTTTCAATATTTTCTATAAGATATAATAAATCGCTTTTAAGATTATGTTAAGGTTCCACAATGAGTTTTGAAAAAAATGTTTTTAAAATTAAAAAAAGTCCAATTTGAATGAAAATATTCAAAAATATGCATTTATACCAAAATATGCAAAAATATGCAACTACAAATCGATGCCATTTTATTGCAAATTCATTGATTCGAATAGATATTCAATTTAAATTATGTTTAGAGTGCCGAGTTAAAACATGCATTTTCATGAAAGTACTTGTCCTACTGATCAATAGGGCAAGTACTTTCATGCATCTAAAAAACTAAAATATGTGCCTATAATATGCGTCTAAAAATTCAAAATATGCACTAAAAACTTCAAAAATATGCATCTAAAAATTATTGTTTTTACATAAATTAGGCTTTGTCAAATACTTTAAGGCTGAAGTAAAAAATTTTATAAAAAGAAAAATATTAAAATACAATATTTTTCTAGAAAAAGTTATTTTTCAATACTTTTTGTTCTCTATTCTAAAAAAAATATTTATTTTAAAATATTTTTTAGCCTTTTTGCGGAATTTTCCGATTTTCAAGCCAAAGAATTAACTCAAAAGACCCCACCCTAACTCTAATCAAAATAAAAACGCAAAAAAATCTTAAATTCGAAAATATTTTTTTTACGATAGTAAACTGTCTCAAAATATGAAACATTTCTTAGAATTTAAAAATTATACTTCGAGAATCCATTTTCTTTAAAAAAATGTATCAGAATATGATTTCCATAAATAAATACAATTTTCTATAGGAAATATGGAATATGTTTTTGAATTTTTCTAAGAAAGTTTGGAAAAAATATTGAAAATATTTAAAAAAAGCCCAATTTATATGAAAATATGCAAAAATATGCATTTATACCAAAATATGCAAAAATATGCAACTACAAATCAATGCCATTTTATTGCAAATTCATTGATTCGGATAGATATTTAATTTATGTTATATTTACAATGCTGAGTAAAAATATGCATTTTCATGAAAGTACTTGCCCTACTGATCAATAATACAGTACTACACTAAAAAACATTACGGGCTTCCGACGATTTATTCTGGTAGAGGAGACAAAAAAAAATATTCTTGATTCGACGTTTTGCAAGATCATATCGGAATTTTATTTTAGAGACGATTAAAGTTTCCCAGAGTTGGCCTGTTCTTGCAACACATCGGTATATAAAATTATGTTTTCTTTACATCTTGAATTGATTCATTTTAGGTGTTTGTGTTAACTTTTGGGCTTTGGTGTGATCTGACATATATCACGAATTCCACCAAAGAACACAACAAAATATAATTTTCTGACCTTAGGTCTTTTAATTTTCTTTTTATTAACAGCATGCATTCTTTTTAAAGTCAGCTAAACATTCCAGCTAAACATATCCATTTTTAGTTTTTCAAATTTAAAAATAATCGCGATTTTTTCACGAATTTTATTTTCTTCAAAAATTAAAAAATCAAAAATGTATGATACTTTGAAGAGCCATTTATTCGAAAGTATTTATCCGAATTCTACCAATCAAAAAGCCTTCGACTCTAACAATCGTCCTTTTTTATACCAATGCATTCAAAAAAAATATTTTTTTAAAAAGTACTTTTTTGATGCAAATGCAAATTTTAAATGCATTTTTCAAAACTTTGTACCCCTTCAATTTTTCTGAAATCTGCATAAATCGAAAGAATAATATTTTATACATAAAACTAAGTGCAGCTTTTTTGGGCCTTCGGGTTTTTCCACCTTTCGCAATTTTTTTAAAACTACTTGTGAGATTTTTCCAATAAAAAAATAAGTTTTATGTTTATTCTGTAATTTTATCAAAAAAGTAGTATGTATCTTTGAAGAGCCATATCTTTGAAAGTATTGATTTGATTTTTACGATTCAAAAAGCATTTGACTGTAACAATTCCCTTTTTGATATGAATGCACTCAAAAAAAATATTTTTTTTAATGCATTTTTAATGCAAATGTAATTTTTTAATGCAGTTTTTTAAACTTTACCCCTTTAATTTTTTTTTTTTTTTTTTTTGAAACCTGCATAAATCGAAAGCATAGCATTTTTTACATAAAATTAAGTACCGATATTTTTGGGAGAGGGTTTTTTTTTAATTTTTGTGATAGGCCGTATCGATTTTTACTTTTAGTTTTTGTTTGAGCTGAAAGGGGCCCAAAAAGTTTTTATTGGATATCAAAATGACTCCATACAATGTGTTAGTTTAACCAAAAAATTTGTAAATTTTCAATATTGTTTTTGTATGTTCTACTTCATTTTTGTAAAATTGCAACTTTTTTCTGTAAGTATACAATAAATTTTCATATTTGTTTTGTAAATTTACAAAAAAATTGGTTTATTTATTTATTTTTCTATTGGTGCATCTTATTTTTCCTTCTTCGGCAGCTGGAGTAGCATTTCAACAACCTGAAATGATTTTTTTTACTTGAACACTTTTAACAAACTTTTTAATGTATAACACTGCACTTTTTTATTTTTTTCGACATTTCGTTATTCTTAAGTAGAACATATGAGAATTGCGAAGGATGCTACACAAGAAATTTCTTATATTTTCAGGAAAAATTAGTAAAAAAATAACAATTTTTTTTTTAATTTTTAATTATGTACCTGTTAAAATAAGAAAAACTTAATTTTTCGTAATTGGTAGCTTTTTATTGACATTTTAGGAGCCAAATTTAAAAAAAAATTACCAAAAAAATATGGTAAAATTACAAAAAAAATGGTAAAAATACAAACAAAAAACTAAAACAATTATATATAGTAGAAACACATAAAAATTGTGGTATGTTACTTAACGCAAATTACCAAAAAATGGTGTAAAAATTCAATTTTTTTGCTAAAGCTTACAATTAGTTGAAAAATTTTTGTGTCCGGAACTTACAAAATTTCCAAACTTTTTTTTTCATGAAATTTTTTATTTATAAAAAATTATTTTTAACAAAATTTTTTACTCCAAAACGCAAAAAAAAATCTGAACTTAGAAAATTTTTGCGTGTCCTATTGTTGAATAATTATTTTTTTTTTTTGTAAAACAACACTAATTCTATTTATAAAAAAGTTTTGTAAAATTACATTGAAATTTTGTACTTTTCAATACATACATTTCAAACTGAAAACCTTGTAAACGGTCTTTAAAAAAAATGTTTGTAATAACACATTTTTTGGTAGAAAGACTAAATAACATCAAATAAAATTTTGTTGTACAATAACAGTTTTCTTGTGTAAAAAAACTAAACACCTTGTAATATTTTTTTAATTTGTAAAATAATTCACTTTTTTGTAAATTTACCTAAAAAATTTGTAAAATAAATTTACCAACATATAATAGTAAAATTACAAAGCAAACTGTAGTTTTCGTTTTATTAAATATACAACCATTTTTGTAAAAAGACAAAAATATTAGTAAAATAGAATTACAAGTCCTTTTACTTGTAATTTTACAAACTTTTTTTTTGAGTGTACACTCAAAATAATAACTCTGTAAAATACTCTGTAAAATGACTGTGATCTCAATTCAACAGATATTTGACAGAGTTTTCTGTCAAAATACAGATTTAATGAAAATACTTTGTATTTTGTTGTGACAAAAAAACAATGTTTCCTCTGTTATATTACTTTTTACTTCGTAATCTTACTTTTACAGATAATTAACAGAGTTTTCTGCTAAAATACAGATCTAAGCAAAATACCTCGTATTTTTTTATAACCAAAAAAGTTTTCTGGTTTGAGTAGTTTTTGTTTTTGTTACCAAACATCAAAATTTTATCTGTATATTTTTTTTTTGTGTTGAAAAAGTAGCAAAAAAAGTTATCAAAATTTTTTTTTTCAGAAATCTTATAAAAATTTTACAAATAACATAACTAAACTCTGTAAATTTAGTTTTTTCTGTAAATTTTTTTTTTTTTTTGTATCAAATGCATTTTACAAATATATGTAAATTTACATAGTTTTCTTTGCAGTGGCGGGTAGAGCTTTTGGTTTGGGGGGGACTTTTTTCACTTCGAAAAAAAAAAAATCATAAATTCACCTTTGTTGACGAGCAAAAAAAAGGGATACGTTTTTTTTGCAAAAAAAGTGATGGGAAAGCTATAAAATCATCAAATTTATTAGTTTTTGGAAACGGATGTTTGTTTTTAATGATCATATTTCGTTTAGATACATTTTTTTTAATTTGTTTTAAAACAAAATTGTATATTTTTCGTATACATAAGAAGAGAATTTTTTAATAAAAGAAATTCTTCCTACATAGAAAATATCAGATGTTGAGACTCTTTTCGTGAAAAAATTATTTTTTTAAGGAATAAAGACTTTTCCTTACGAAAAATGTCTCCGAATCTGAGACTTTTTTCGAATATAAAAATTTTCAGATTTTTAAAAGAAATTTAAAAGAAAATTGTATATTTTTCGTATACAAAAGAAGAGTCTAAATCTGAGAATTTTTTAATAGAAGAAATTCCTCCTACAGAGAAAATATCAGATTTTGAGACATTTTTCGTGAAATTTTTTTTTAATAGGTTTTTAGTTTTCTTTACGAAAAATGTCTCAGAATCTGAGACTTTTTTCGAATAGAAAAACATTCAGATTCTACACTCAAAATAATCACTCTGTTAAATTACAGAGATACTCTGCTGAGCCAGCAGAAAATACCATAGATTTCCAACCAGCAAGATTTTTTGTTATTTTACGAAGAAAACTCTGTAAAATGATTTCGATAAAAAAAAACCTGTAAATTTACAGAATTATCTGTAAAATATTGATAAAAGCGACCAGTATTTTACTATTTTATTTACTATTTGATTTCTGATCAATTTCCCTTTCCTTAATGTGCAAGTAGTGTTGACAATTGGAAAATGCCACCGAGTAAATTTGCTTGCTTTTTGTGAAAATTACGATGTATTTTACGAGAACCTCCAATTTTAGCCGACATCCTCGTAAAATTTACCAGGTTTTATTGTAATTTAAGACGCTTTTTAAAGAGCGGTTGAAATATTTGGGAGTTTTTTGAAGAGTTTTTTATTTAAAAACTGTATTACAGAGCAATAAGTAAAATTACAGTTGAAATTTAGTATTTTGGTTACGAGAAAATGTATAAAATCTGTAACAAAACAAAAAACTCTGTTTATTATCTGTAAAATAGAGATTACAAAGTAAAAAGTAAAATTACAGATAACATTTTGTTTTTCGGTTACAAGAAAATACAAAGTATATTCTTAAAACCGGTATTTCGGCAGATAACTTTGTCAAATGTCTGTCGAATTGAGATTACAGTCATTTTACAGAGTTTTTAACAGAGTAATTATTTTGAGTGTAAGATTTTTTTTTTCAACAGGAAAAGTTTTAGAATTTAAGTCATTTTACTATAGCATTATTGAGATTAGAGGATGGGCACATGTGCAGATTAGAGCGTGATTCACGTGATTCACGCGTGATCACGCGTGAGTGTGACTGAATTCGATTTTACTCACGTGATTGTGAGTGAAGAAAAAAATTGCGTGAGTGAGTGTGCGTGAGTAAGTTTTTTGCGTGAGTAAGTTTTTTGCGTGAGTGAGTGTGCGTGAGTCGATTTATTTGCGTGAGTTTGTCTAATTTATTTTCTCTTCATATTTCCTTTTGTACCAAAAAAGGAACAAAAAAAAATTGTAAAATTTGGCTTAACTAAGATTTCGTCCCGAAAAAAGCAAAAAAAAAAACATTTTAAATATCGCTGAACTTTAAATTTTGCTGAAAAAATTTGAACGATTTTTGAAATTTTAGTTTTTGAAATTTTTTTTGTATAAATAAGACTTTCGTGAATGTGAGTCAACGTGAGTGTAAGTGAAGCTTGCATGAGTGCACGTGAGTGTGAGTTGTATTAAATTTACTCATGTGATTGTGAGAGAGTGTAAGTAGAAAAAATATGGTCGTGAGTGAGTGTGCGTGATTCAAAAATTCCTGTCGTGAGCGTGAGTCAGTGTGAGTCAAAAATCACTCACGCGCCCATCTCTAATTGAGATATTTAAAGCATTATTGAGACATTTTTCCTATAAAGGGGACTCTGATTATTAGATTTGTTTTGTACTGAAAAAATTTTTGATTCTGAGACCTTTTTTCTATAGAAAAAGTCTTAGATTCTTCGACCTTTTCCAATAGAAAAAATGTCAGATAAGACCTTTTTCCTAAAGAAAAAGTTTCAAATTCTGAGATCTTATTCCTAAAGAAAAAGGCCCAGATTCTCAGACCTTTTGCCTAAAGAAAAAGTCTCAGATTCTGAGAGCTATTTCTTATATAGAAAAATATTAAAATTCTGGCACTTTTTTTAAAAAAAGAAGTGACAGATTCTGAGACCTTTTTCTGATTCTGAAATCTTTTACGTTTCTAAGACACTTTTCCTAAAGAAAAAGTCCCAGATTCGGAAATGTTTTTCCTATAGAACTTAAAGACCTTTTTCTCAGACTTTTTCCTATAGAAAGGTCATAGATTCCTATAGAAAAAGACTAAGATTCGGGACATTTTTCTGAGATTTTGAGACCTTATTCCTATAAAAAAAGGCTTAGGTTCTAAGACCTTTGTCCTGTAGAAAAAGTCTCAGATTCTGCGACCTTCTACCAATTCAGTACGTTTCAACTTCTAAGAATATTTTTTCAACAATAAAACGTCTCAGACTTTAAGACCTTTTTCTTTTTAAAAAAGACTAAGGTTCTGAGACCTTCTTCTTTAAAATAAGTCTCAAATTCAGAAACTCTGTGACTTTTTTCCCATAGAAAAATTCTTCTGCGACCTTTTTCCTATAAGTAAGTTTTGAGAACTTTTTCAGATAAAAAAAGTCACAGATTCTCAGAATTTTTTATTTAGAAAAAGTTCAATTTTTAGAACAAAAAAATTTAAAATAATTTTACATATGTACGTTCGACTATCAACAATTTTAAGATTTTAAAATATTTTTCCTATTGCTATGTAGAAAACATACATTTTTTATATCAACAAAATTAAGATCCTGTAACTTTTTTCTATACAAAATAGTATATTCTAAAAAATTTGTTTATGTCGCAATTCATAATAAGCTTGACAGATATTTTTCACAGAAAATTTTCAGATTAATTTACTTCTTCCTTAAAAAATTTAAAATCTTTCCCTATTTAAATTTTCAGATTTTTTTCCATGAAAAATTTTTGGACTCCGATATTTTTTTCCTTCGGAAAATTTTTAAGAAAATTTATTTTGTTTTTCTTTTTCTTTCCTTTTCTTTCTTTTTTTCTTATTTTTTCTTCTTTTTTTTCCTCTTTTTTTTCTTTTCAAAATTTGGTCTGGGGGAGAAATTTCCCCTTTTTGCCCCCCCTTGTACCCGCGCATGTTTCTTTGCTAAATGGTGGTTTACTTAACCAATATTTTACTAGAAACTCTGTAAATTAACCGTTTTTTTTTTGTCCAAATCATTTTACAGCTTTCATATTTAACCAATATTTTACTATAAACTCTGTAAATTAACAGTTTTTTTCTGTCAAATTCATTTTACAGAGTTTTTTAGTAAAATTACCAAGAAATGTTGTTAGCTGGAAAAGTATGGTGTACTCTGTTAAATTAGCAGAGGTTTTCTGTAATTTAACAGAGTTATTATTTTGAGTGTACGTTTTCAATATCCCGAACATTAATGACTGGGCGCCAAGGGTTAATTTTGGCCTTAAATTTGCACCACTTTATTTATAGGTCTAGTAAAATAAAAATTTGAAGAAAAAATGTCACTCTACCTAATGTCCACTTTGTATCAATACATTAATATTTAATTCTTTAATTAGAAAATATTTAAAATTGTTAAGTATCAGTATTCAAATTCCATTTGGTTTATAACACAGGCACACAAAAAAAAAAGTGGCCAGACCCAGAGGGTAGACCCAGTTATTTCTAGGTTTTTGGGGCCGCTGAATCCGAATATGACCATTAAAAATCATTTCAATTGCCAGTTTTCCCCCTACCGCCCCCCTATAATCCCCCAGAGGATTGACTTTTAATTCTCATAGAAACTTAAAATTAATGTGTACTTTTATTTTTTTTTGGCAGCTGAAACCTAAAATGACAACAAAAAAAATTATGTGACCCTTCCCCCAACCCCTAGCACGCCCTTGCAACCCCCTGAAGAGGGATGAATTTTGAGTGTTTATACAAAATTAAGATGTATATGGATTTCTATATTTTTTGGACCGCTAAAACCGAATATGACTACAAAAAATGCATAATTCCCCTCCCACACTCCCTAGCACCCCTTACTACGCCCTATAGGGGATTTAATTTTGAAATTTTCATTAAAACTTTAATCAAATTTAATCAAAGTTAAATCCCCTGTAAGGTGTAGCTAGGGGTACTAGGGAGTTTGGGAGGGGTATTATACACTTTTTGTAGTCATATTCGGTTTTAGCGGTCCAAAAAACATAGAAATCCATATACATCTTAATTTTGTATAAACACTCAAAATTTATCCCCCTTCAGGGGGTTGTAAGGGCGTGCTAGGGGTTGAGGGAAGGGTCACATAATTTTTTTGTTATCATTTTAGGGTTTAGCTGGTAATTGAACATAAAAGTGAACATTAATTTTAAGTTTGTATGACAGTTAAAAGTCAATCCTCCCTGGGGTTAATGGGGGGCGGTAGGGGAAAACTGGCAATTGAAATGATTTTTTTATGGGCATATCGGATTCAGCGACCCCAAAAACCTAGAAATAACTGGATCTACCCTCTGGGTCTGGCCACTTTTTTTTTTGTGTGCCTGTGTAATTAAATACTTTCAACATAAATTGTTATAAATATATTTTTATTGCTTGTGTTATGAATTTGATAAAAATAATAATTTGATAAAAAAAAACTACCGCTCTTTTTTTTGTAAATTCATTTAACTTTGTATAAAATATAAGCAAAAAATTATCTGCTTTGAAAACACAGCACAAAAAAATACTCATTTAATATTCATTATTTATAAATGCATATTTTTCACACATTTTTTTTTTTTTATCATTTCCGATTAAAATAAACAATGGATGGCAAAAAATGACTATACATATAATTTATTATCTATAAATTTATCGATAAAAAAAAACTAATATTTTTAATGGAAATCATAATATTAAATTACACTAATACCTTGAGTTACATTTTAGATCAGTAACTGTTAAAATCTTAGTTGTTTTCTTAAACAGAAGTTTTAAGAAAACTTGTGTGAAATAAAAAATTTTGAGAAATGTTCATAAAAATTGACAAAAAATCTTTTCAAAATAAAAATTAATTTCTTAAATCACTATGATAATCGAGAATTAGGTGTTAGCTCAAATTTACATTCAGTTTTAATATAATCAAACCAACAACTAATTGTACGAATGTGAGTATAATAAATTATATTGATTTGTAATGACTCTGTTTGCTGTATGTGTCAGAAACTGATTATAATTATTTATTTAGAATTCTGCAAAAATTAGTACAAATACAAATAGTTCTAAGAACAAAAATTTAACACAAAGCTAGAATTCAAATATAATAAATGGCAAAAGGGTAACAGTCATGCAAAAACCTCACAAACGCCTTTTAAGAATTCAAACTTCAACAGCAAATTTAATGAATCAACTAATGGTTGCTAATAAACAAATGAATGACTGAGTAAAATAACTCTTATTACAAGTGTTTGGCAAATCATAAAGGAGGATAAAAGGTAAGATAAAATGGGGGCCTTAGAAGTAAACATTAAAAAACTGATTTTTCAGAGGGCTGTGATTACCATGCAAATGCATGCTGTGATTGCCATGCAAATGCATGCTTTATATCGATAATCTACAAAATTTACAGAAAATTTAATTTGTAATTCGAAGATTATAGTTGTAATTCGAAGATTCCATTGTAATTCGAAAATTCCATTATTACTTAAAAAATTCCTATTGTAATTCAAACAAGATCAATTGTAATTCAAAATAGAAAAATCGATCAGTTGTAATTCGAAAAAGATTATTTGTAAATAAGTTCAATTTTAATTCGAAAAATATTAGTTTTAGATCGAAATAAATCAATTGTAATTCAAAGATTCCCATTGTTATTCAAAAAAATCAACTGTTATTCGAAAAAGATCAATTGTAATTTGAAAAATATAATTTTTAATCTAAAAAAGTCAATTGTAATTCGAAAAAGATCAACTGTAATTCGAAAAAAAAATAATTGTGATTAGAAAAATATCAATTGTAGTTCGAAATAGATCAATTGTTATTAGAAAAAGATCAATTTGTAATTTGAAATAGATCAATTATAATTTGACAAAGATCAATTGTAATTTGAAAAACATCGAATTACATTTAAATTACAATTGGAACACCCTTTATATTCTGTAGAACTTTCAAGATTGTTCAATTTTCCTAAACTTTTCTTAATATTTTTTATACAAATTTTTTTGTTTTATTTTCCTGAATTTTATTTTTTTATACCCTCCAACCACAGTTTGGGGGTATACTCACTTTGTCATTTCGTGTGTAACACATCGAAATATCGGTCGGGGACACCACGAAGTATATATAATATTGATCCATGATAGAATCTAAGACATTCTAGCGATGTCCGTCCGTCCGTCTGTAGAAATAACGATGCAGTCCAAACCAAAAGCGCTAAGCCCCTGAAATAGGGCAAGAATATCCCAGCAAAAAAAGTGCGAAGTACTTCTATTTGGAGTGCTTTAAAACTATAAAAAATGTAATGAAATACAACAAAAATAACAAAAAACACAAGGAAAAAACGCAAAGGCATTCTTTTCTACTCCATAAAAAGTTGATATTCAGCTCTTAACTCATTACCTTCAGCGACACTCCCATACAAATGTAAGTAGATATTCAGTAGATAAGAAGTACTCCGAGTTTTCAAACAACTTCCAACTACTTCCCGGAGTACTTCTTATCTACTGAATATCTACTTACATTTGCATGGGAGTGTCGCGGAAGGTTATGAGTTAAGAACTGAATAACTATGAATTCTAGAGTAGAAAATAATGTTCGTGTGTTTTTGTCTTGTGTTTTTTTGTTATTTTTGTTGTATTTCATTACATTTGTTATAGTTTTAAAGCACTCCACTAGGAAGGGATAATGACTTTTTTTGCAGGGATCTCTTATGTTACTAGTAAGGTTAAGTTCGAAGATGGGCAAAATCAGACCAGGGGGAAAAAGGTTCCCCCTTTAAGAACTAAAACGACCCCTGAAAAATACGATATTTTTCGAGTTTTTTTTAATTTTTGCTCAACAAATGTAACATTTGTATGCCATATTATGTTTATAGACCTGCGCTTGGACCAAGTGGGTAAGAAAATTCGATTTTTTTCATGGGGCCCTATTTTGGGGGCGTGGTTATAGAAATTAATTAAAAAAACGATAAAAATTAATTATTTAAGCATAAATATCATAAACAAATAATTTGTAAACATATATAGCGGGGGTACAGCTGTCCCCCACCAACTTCGCCGACCTCCCCCCCCCCCCCCGCCAAACCAACAAAAAGACGCCCTTGCGATTTTTTTTAATTTTAAACGGGTTGGAGGGTATAAAAGTTTCGGCACAGCCGAATTTAACACTCTTACTTGTTTTTTTGGATTTTCCGATTTTTTTACATTTTTCTTAATTTTGTTTTATAATTTTTTTATTTTTTTTTTTTTTTTATTTAATTTTTCAGATTTTTTCCTTTTTTTGTCATAAATGAATACCTGACTTTTTTATACCCTCCACTTAGTAAAAGAGGGTATATATAAGTTTGTCACACCGTTTGTTACTCATCGAAATATCGGTCTGGAACCCTATAAAGTATATATATTATTTATCAGTGATCGATTTTAAGACATTCTATCTATGTCCGTCTGTCATTCTGTGGAAATGGTGATCACGGTCAAAGTGTTACACGGATTTGACTGAAACTTAACATATTTACTTGCTGTCACTGCGAGAAGTTTGGTATTGCATTTGAGCGATATCAGTTCAGCGGTTCAAAAGTTATGAATGAAAATGTAAGAAAACCTGGAAAATGTTGGTGCATTCAACATAACCTAAAATACAAAATTCTTTACTTCGGCTGCTAGTTGACATATGTGATCAGAATTGAACACAGTCTGGTATTTAAACAAGTACGAACATATTTTTTGACAAAAAAAAGAAAAAAATCGCAGATTTTTTTAACAAACATTTTTTTTTCGCGGATTTTTTTTTTTCTTAAAAGTAATTTTCTTTTAAATAAAGTTTTTAGCAACAATCTTTTTTAAAGGGTATGGAGGGTATCAATACATTCGGTGAGTCGAATTTAAATTTTTTACTTGTTACTATTTGAAAGAACTCAATTTTGCTTATAAGAATCTAAAAATAAGAAATTTTAAATTTGGTGGCAATCTAATAAGGGAAACACGTGGAGTAAATGGATTGAAAATGGGAAAAAGTGTTTTAAGAAAAATACATACTATTTTTCAGATTTAATAAATAATTTGTATTTTAATCATAGTTTTTCAAATGTTTTAAAAATATGTTCAAAAAAACTAAAAAAAAATTAAAAGAATCTTTGTTGTACACTATGGTGGCTCGTTTTTGGGCTTTTCTCTCTGATCAAATTCTAATACCCGCCAAAAGTGTCGGTCCCCTAAGGGTAACTCACATGCAAAATATCACTCCGATCGGAGTTCATCTTCTGCCTCCACTTTGAGCCTCAAAATTGGGGTTTTTGCAAAAAAGGACTTGTAAATAAAAAAAAAAAAATAAGTTTTTTTTATTAAAATAATTAAAAAATTATTTTTGTATAATATTTGGTCGTAAATAATTAAATACGAAATTAAGGATTTTACGGTATCCTTAACCTGTTCAAACTTGATACCAAAAAACTGGCATGATTTTGGGGGCGTTCTCAGAACACCTTTATTCAAAATTTGAAAATTTTATTAAAAAAAAAAAATTTAATATGCCATTTTTTCTTTCTGAATTCATTAAGAATACCTTGGAGAAGAAAAGTGTGAAATATGGCGGATATCCGTCGAGCCACTTTTCGGGAATCGTGGGGGGAAGTTAGCGGATTTCAAGGAAATATTGGTTTTTTCAATAATTTGTATTAATAAAATCTTATAAATTTCATTTTTGTGCAAATCAACTGTTTTTTGGTATCGTGGCATTTTATTAGATAACTGTAAGTCCGTCATGAAATCTTACCGAACTAGGACGTCTTTAACCCACATTGACTGGGGGTCAAAAATGACCCCCGCAGAAAATTTGAAGCTTAGAGCTTACATTTTGTGCTATAAACAAGTATAAAACGGCTTTTGTGTTTTTATAGAAAATTAATTTGTAGCAATCTATTAGATAACTTTAAAATAGCCCTAAAGTCTTACCTATTTAAGATATATTTAACCCACATTGGCCAGGGGTTAAAAATGGCCCCGGCAAAAACTTTTAGCCATAGTGCTTGAATTTTTTAATATCAACAAAATATATATTTTTTATTGAATGGGTCATTTTTGACTCCCTACCAAGAAGGGTTAACGATTTTTTAAAAGACAACATATAAGTACGAAATAATTGTTGGGGTAAAAAACACAAAAGCCGTTTTTTACTTGTTTATAGCACAAAATTTTAGCTCTAAACTTCAAATTTTCTTCGGGGGTAACTTTTGACCCCCAGCCAATGTGGGTTAAAGACGTCCTATATCGGTAAGATTTCATGACAGACTTAAAGTTATTTAATAGAATGCCACGACACCAAAAAACCGTTAATTTGCCGAAAAATGAAATTAATAAGAGTTTATTAATCCAAATTATTGATAAAACCAACATTTCCTTGAAATCCGCTTACTTCCCCCCGCGATTCCCAAAAAGTGGCTCGACGGATATCCATCATATTTCACATTTTTCTATTCCAATGTGTTCTTAATGAATTCAGAAAGAAAAATGGTATATTTTATATCATTTTTTTGGTATCAAGTTTGAACAGGTTAATGATACCGTAAAATCTTTAAATTTCATATTTAAGTATTTACGATCAAATATTATACAAAAATAATTTTTTAATTATTTTAATAAAAAAACTTAAATTTTTTTTTAAAGTCCTTTTTGGCAAAAACCCCAATTTTGAGGCTCAAAGTGGAAGATAAACTCCGATCGGAGTGATATTTTGCATGTGAGTTACCCTTAGGGGACCGACACTTTTGGCGGGTATTAGATTTTGATCAGAGAAAAAAGGCCAAAAACGAGCCTCCCTAGTACACACCCCTTTTCAAGCAAGTTTAGGTTGTGCTAAAATGGTGACAAATTCGGGTAATGGCATTTCACTCCTCTTTATCTTGAACTTTAAAAATAGTTAACACTAAACTCCTTGCTGATCCAGTTTTCGAGTTGTTGCTAAATAATTACACGGTTTGACAAAAAAAAAACCTCCCAGAACAATTTCCAACTCATCATTATAGATTGTGCTCTCCTGAATACAAATCTGCCATCCAATTTTTTCCAGCGCCTTCCTTTTTTAAATATTTGCTGTTAAAATCTCAAAAAACAAATAATTTCACATTTTTTGTGGTCTACTGCAACAGATTCTTTCAAAAATATGACTTGATTTTATAAAAAAATGGACCTCCTGATTCCCAAACTGCAAACCAAATTTTTCTAGAATGTTTCGTTTTCAAGTTATTCGCGTTTAAAATTTTTTTTACGCAAAAATCTCGAACGCGAATATCTCGAAAACGAAACATGTTAGAAAAATTGGCCTTACAAAAAATAAGTTTTTTTTTAATTTTGACCTAAATTCTTTGAACAACTAAATATAATGGAAAAGTTTAGAGATCGAATTTTTGACCAGCAGATCAATTGTTATCAAGTGTAGAAAGTGTAGCCTTTTTCTTTAGATTAGATAAATTCGGAAAATTGACAGAAACATTAGAAAAACTTAAAAAAATTCAAAAAAGAAAATAGAAAAATAAGAAAATAGGAAAAATCAAAAATTCAGAAAAATATAACAAAATCCACACAAATACAAAAAATTCTGGAAAATGTTCAGAATAATTCATAACAAATCAATAAATAAAATTCTGAAAAATTTTAAATATCTCAGGGAAATTCAGAAAAACTTAACGTGGACAAGAAATTCAAGCAAGTTAAATGAATTTTTAAAAAAAGAAATAAAAACTCAGGAAAACTAAAAAAAAAAAAGAATTAGCATCGAGAGAAATTCAGTTAAATAACGAAAATAGCATAAATATTAATTTTTTATAAAAACACAAATAGAGTTTCCAGAAAATTTATTAAAATTGGCACTAACTATTATTTAGAGTACACTATATTTAGCTCTTAAAAGGCCCTTTGGTATATAATTAACCCTTAACATTTACCCTGAATTAAAAATGTTCTTGATTAAAATATTGTATTACTAAGATTTCCCTCTTTCAGTATTTATTTGATTTATAATGAGACCATACTGTTTATATATTCATATTACTCAGCATTTCCATATGGGTTGTGTGTGTTGTTTGTTTAACTGTAATTTATTTTCACACATACATACACTCACATCTTTGCTATCAAATTGTAAACAGGATTTCACACAAACAATTACTCATTCATTGGATCGTATTAAAATAAATTAACCAAAAATATTGTATGTGTGTGTAAATGGAAAACAAAAAACTTGCAATGCAATATACAGTTAAATCTCGTTAAAGGATTACTACGTTAAAGTGGTCTTTCTTAACAAGGGAGAAAGAAAGAGTAAAATTATTTTCATATTCTGAAAAAGAATTGTTATTGAAATAAGTCATATTATTTAATGTTTAATAACACTGCGGAACACTAAAAAATAAACAAGAGTTACGACCATCACACGTTGGGTTGAAATGGATCAAAAGTGGCGCTTTATTCAAAACTGAAAAAAAATTTTTTATAAAAATTATTAATTTAGGGTTAAAGTATATAAAATTACACTAAACAATCTGTCACAACTATTATTCTGAGTTGTTTACTTTTCTTGCAATCCGCCGTCAAAATCAAATAATTTTTTGTGTTTTTGAATATGGTGCTAAAAATTGAAAATCAACTTATTTCTAGATTTTTTTTGGTATTTATTCATTCAAAGGTAATTTTTTTATTATGGAACCATCAATTTCAGACATTTTCAAATACATTTCTGTTTTTTGTTTTTTGAAAATTGTTGTAAAAATATTTTTGAAATTTTTTTGTAAAATGTTCCAAAATTGGAGTATTTTTTATACTTGATGGAATATAAAAAAAATGTAAGAGGTTGTTATTGCTTATACATTGTGATAATAAAGCATACAGTATAAGCTTTAATTTAAAAGAAAAAAAACGTCCGCGTTTAATGCCGTTATTTTTTTATTTAAGATTTTATGAAAAAAATACGGTCTCTTCAATAACACTTCATCACAAAAAAACAAAAAAGTTTCTGACCCAGAAACTAGACCCACTTATCCTTATGTATTTTGACCTTCTTAAGTCGATTCTGCCATCAGAATTGAATTCTATAGTTGGGGTTTCCTGTGATTTACAAGGAAAGTCCGTAAAGTGAACCCACCTAATTTCCTTGTGAATTTGATAAAGTTACAAAAATTTTTAATTTTATTTCTGTATGTAGGGTGCAAGTCTGATTTATTACGTAGAAAATAAGAGTATTTTAAATAAAATCCGTCAAAAATACCAAAAGTTACATGCATTTGAACAAAAACGCGTTATTACAGTTTTATATAAAAACAGTTGTATTTATGTTGTGAATCAATGCATTTTTGTTGAAATGCTAGTAACTTATGCAATTTTTGATGGATTTTATGAAAAAATCTCTTATTTTCTTCGTAATAAATCAGACTTGAACATTACATACCGAAATAAAATTTAAAAAAAAATTTAACTTATTGTTAGTCAAATTAACAAGGAAATCAGGTCAGTTCACTTTTGGGGACTTTCCTTGTAAATTAGAGAAAAACCCAACGATAGAATTTAATTCTGATCGCGGAATTGAATTTAGAAGGTAAAAATACATAAGTAATAGTGGTCTATACCTTTTTTGTGGGTCTTTGTAAGCTATATATAAACAAGTAAGAGTTTAAAATTCGGCTGTGCCAAATCTCCAACAAGCAAAAAATATAAAAATGACAGGGACGGTTTTTGTGGGGAGTGAGAAGGGGCGGGGGTGGGGTTAGCAGATGACTCTGGGTGGTGTAATATAATATCTGACAAATATGATAATAATAGTTCAGAATTACAACTTTCCTGACTTTTTTATGGAAAATTTTAAATTTGGTGTAACACAAAAATTCGACTTTGAACAAATTTTATGCAAGTATTAACACATATTTATTTTTAATTGTTTTAAATTTTTATTATCGCATTAAAAATACTTTAATTTGCAACTGTATTTATTAAATTATCGCTTTTGGTTTAAAAGTTACAGCTTAAATTGTGAATCAAGTTCAATATTCAAGAAACACTAAAAAAACTCTGACAGGTTAAAAATAAATAAAAACCACGTGTTTTCTCTTTAAAAGGGTGCTTTCTAATGTATTATTTATCATTCATCAATTAAAAAATATTATATGTTAAAATTACTGCTTCCCTGAATAAAGCGCCACTTTGCCTCTCATTCAACCCAATGTGCATCATTTCTATATATTTCGGACATGCTGATTCGAATGGCGTACTCCGTTTTTCGATGTATGGTACAGTTTTCTTGCAAAATGTCGTTAAAGATTTGCTGATTTCGAGCCAGTTTTTTAACAAAAAAATTTGCAAAGTAAATGGTTTATAAATTTTATGACATGGAAAACAAAGATATGACTTGTAGCAACATTTCTTATGCAAATTTGGTTTAACGCTTTTCAATTTAAGCCCTTAAATTCGCGAATTTCTGCATTTTTTAAGGTTTTCGCGAAATTAACAGCCAAATTGGTCTTTGATAAAAAACTTGCTTTTAGTGAATCAAAAAGGCATCCCTAACAATACGAATAGTGGACAAAAACAGCTATGTTATATGGACCATCATGATGAAAATCGCGAAAAACCGTTTTTTTGTATATTCCAGCATCACTTTAGGAGATGATTTAAGGTTCCATCTTTTAGAATATAATGTGGGAACCTTAAACAACTAACTGACCAAAAATTAGGCCAAAAAAGTTTTCATTTGCAAAAGTTATCTTAACAAAAACTATTATTTCAGTGTTTGCGATACAATAATTATAGTTTTTGTTAGATAACTTTTGCAAATGAAAACTTTTTTGGACAAATTTTGGGTCAGTTCATTGTTTAAGGTTCCCACATTATATACTAAAAGATGAAGCCTCAAATCATCTCCTAAAGTGATGCTGCCATATACAAAAAAACGGTTTTTCGCGATTTTCATCATGATGGTCCATACAACATAGATGTTTTTTGTCCACTATTCGTAGTGTCATGGACGCCTTTATGATCCACAAAATGCAAGTTTTTTTTCAGAGACCAATTTAGCGGTTAATTTCGCGAAAACTTAAAAAAAATTAAGAAATCCGTGAATTTAAGGGCTTAAGATGAAAAGCTTTAAACCATATTTATATTAGAAATATTGCTACAAGTTATATCTTTGTTTTCCATGCCATACAATTTAAAAATCATTAGCTTTGGAATTTTTTTTTGTTAAAAAAGCAGCTGAAATTCAGCCAATCTTTAATAACATTTTACAAAAAACCATACCATACATCGAATAACGGAGTACGCCATTCGATTCAGCATGTCCGAAATATATTGAAATGATGGTCGTACCTCTTGTTTTCTAAAATAGTGGTTAGTTTTGTCACGCAGTGTAATAAACATTTTAAAAAATTATATGCAAAAATTCATTGTTCACACGATAGAAAAAAATTTGTCTTACTTTTAAAGAAAAATTCTTAAATCTTTCAGTGTACAGTGTTTTTTGAATACCTTGAGAGGATTTTAAAAGTCTTTAAAAAAATTATCGGTTCCGTTTTTTCGACCTTTTTGTTTTAGGCCTTAGTTTTCAATAAATTTTATTAATTCAATTATTTATTTTAATATTCAATATTTCGTCATCCCACGGATGACATCTTCAGGATCTTAAACAAATTACAAATAAATATACAAAAAATTAATGCAATATTTTCGCAATTTAGTTATTGAAGTCTTTAAGAAACTATACGAGGTTTAACTGTTTAATTCTTTTCACAGATTTTATATAAAATTAATTAATGACAAGCGTTAAGAGTTTCAGATTATTTACAATTTATAAAGACACAATGAACACAATAAACACAATACTATGAAAAACTTGACAATGAAATATATATTTTGTACTTAAATTAATATTTTGAATATGAGATTTTGCACATGTGGTGAACAGGTGATCCCAGTATATGGTTTATTATACATTTAATTAATTGAAAACTTATTTCAACATAAGGTACAATAATTTTTGGCAAAGGAAAATGGTTAATAAAGAGTATTAATGGATGCAGGAATTAATTATACTTTTATAAAGAAACAAATTATAAATAAACAAGTAGAAAAGTTAAATTCGACTTGACCGAATCTATGAATACCTTCCACAATGAGCAAAAACATTTAACATCAACGAGTAATTTTTCGATGGTCTCCGATTTCTATAAAATTTTGTGAGTGTGTGTCGTAGTGGACACATGTATTAAAAAAAATATTTTTTTTTTATTTTTTTGAAAAGTGTGGCAACTCTTAAGCTTTGAAGTTTTGGAATTTGAGGTATAGGGACTTCACTCAAAAGGTCATAACTTTTGATGTGTAAGAGATATTGACAAGCGTCGTTTTGCATTAGATAGGTAAAACTATGGGGATTAATAAATTAATTTAAAAAAAATTACATAATTTTTTTTTTTATAAAAAATTTTGGAAAAAAATAAAAATTGTTTTTTAAAAAAATGTATTTTTAAGATTTTTCAAAATTTGTATAAAAATGGCCAATAATAATGTCTAAATACCCTGAAAATTTCAGAGTGGGATTCGAAATGGTTTTTGAGATATCACAAAAAATGTAGAAGTATGTACGCATGAAAACGAGAAAAAAATGTTGAAAAAAATTAAAATATTTTTTTTTTAAAAAATATATGTTTTAGATTCTTTATATTTTTTATTCATATAGCCAATTATGTGTTCCAAACACCCTGAAAATTTTGGAGTGGGATTATTTTTAGTTTTTGAGATATCACTAAAATGTGTAAGTAGAAGTTTAGAAAAAGTGTAGAAGAGAAAAACTGGTTACCTCCAATGACATATTCATGTTTATGTAATGAATATTGAAATTGGGAAGTAACCACTTACTGATATTTATTTTCCCAATATTACAAATTTTAAATTATTTAAAAAAAAAAAAAAACTGTAATTAACATTATTTATATAAAATATGTAAACAAGAAACTGCGCTCAAAAGTTATAAATACAGAACTCTATACTTTTTCTTGTAGCATTCCAACAAAAACCAAAAATATCAGTAAGGGGTAACTTCCCAATTTCAATTTTCATTACATAAACATGGACATGTCATTGGAGGTAACCAGTTTTTCTCTTCTTGTACATTATTTCTAAGCATCTACTTCTACATTTTTGTGATATCTCAGAAACTATAAATAATCCTACTCTAAAATTTTCAGGGTGTTTTGAACACATAATTGGCTATTTGTATACAAAATATAAAGAATCTAAAAAATATATTTTTAAAAAAAAAAATATTTTTATTTTTTTTTTTTTAATTTTTTTCTCGTTTTCTGGCGTATATACTTCTACTTTTTTTGTGACATCTCAATAACTATTACGAATCCCACTCTGAAATTTTCAGGGTATTTAGACCATATCATTGGCCATTTTAAAACAAATTTTAAAAAATCTTAAAAATATATATTGTTTAAAAAACAGTTTTTAATTTTTTTTCCAAAATTTTTTATAAAAAAAAAATTCTACAATTTTTTTTAAATTAATTTATTAATCCCCATAGTTTTACCTATCCAATGCAAAAAGACGCTTGTCAATATCTCTTACACAACAAAAGTTATGACCTTTTGAGTGGAGTCCCTATGCCGTAAATTACTAAACTTCAAAGTTTCAGAGTTGCCACACTTTTCAAAAAAAAAAATATATATATATTTTTATACCCTCCAACCACAGTATGGGGGTATACTCACTTTGTCATTCCGTGTGTAACACATCGAAATATCGGTCGGGGACCCCACAAAGTATATATAATATTGATCCATGATAGAATCTAAGACATTCTAGCGATGTCCGTCCGTCCGTCCGTCCGTCCGTCCATCCGTCTGTAGAAATAACGATGCAGTCCAAACCAAAAGAGCTAGACCCTTGAAATTGGGCAAGAATATCTCTTATTTTACTGGTAAGGTTAAGTTCGAAGATGGGCAAAATCGGACCAGGGGGAAAAAAGTTCCCCCTTGAAGAACTAAAACGACCCCTGAAAAATACGATATTTTTACGAGTTTTTTTTTAATTTTTGCTCAACAAATGTAACATTTGTATGTCATATTATGTTCATATACCTGCGCTTGGACCAAGGGGGTCAGAAAATTCGATTTTTTTAGGCCGCCCCCCTTTGGGGGCGTGGTTATAGAAATTAATTAAAAATAATAATACAAATTTATTATTTAATCGTAAATATCATAAACAAATAATTTGTAAACATATATAGCGGGGGAACAGGTGTCCCCCACCAACTATGCCGACCCCCCCCCCCACCAAAAAAAGACGCCCCTGCAATTTTTTTTTTTTTTTAATTTTAAACGTGTTGGAGGGTATAAAAGATTCGGCACAGCCGAATTTAACACTCCTACTTGTTTTTAATACATCCAGTACCACACACACTCACAAAATTTTATGAAAATCGGAGACCATCGAAAAATTACTCGTTGATGTTAAATGTTTTTTGCTCAACTGCAACAAAATGTGCAAAACTTTAACGATGATTTGCATGAAAACTGTTCCATTAATTCAAAAACGGACTTCACCATTGAAATTAGCATGTCCCAATTATATATAAATGATGGTCAGATCTCATCACACAAATATGTATAACATTTTTTTGAGTAAAATTTTTTCGCTAAAAAAACAAAATTCATTGAAACAACGCAGCACTTGGATGCAGATTTGTACAAAATATATGTTTAAAAAGTGTAATTACTATCATTTTAATGAATATTACAATTTTTTGCACTATTATCAAATTTTAAAACTTAAGTTCTTTGAACAAAAACGGTCATGTGTATAAAAATGTAAAAAATTAAAAAAAAATAATACCAAAAATGTTCTAGCAAAATGTGTTATGTGTAGTTTTTTTATGTAATTCGTTAATATCTTTGTTTTAGCTAAAAAATCATTATTTTTTTTTTTTGTGGTACTTTTACAAAATATGGCAAAATGACAAAATAAAACATTTTTTTTTGCTCTCCTGAAAACTTTTAAAACATTAAAAACACATTACGACGGAGCAGCGACGATATAAAGTAATTCATTATCACTCATTCGCCTTGTTATATTCTGCTGAAAGATTAATTTTATTTTTTGAAATAATTGAGTTCGGGGCCTGTTGTTGTCAATAATTTGTATTTTATAACTCTAATATTTCGAAAATCATCGAATTTCGTCATCAGGGACACTTGTAATAATTACACAAACAAAATAATCTTTAAGCTACAGTTGTTTTAACATCGTCGTCTGATATAGCTTAAAGTTTATTTTGTTTGTGTAATTTTTGTAAGTGTCCCTGATGATGAAATTCGATAAATTTCGTAATATAGGAGAAATAAAATAAAAATTATTTACAACAACCAGTGTTGCCAGAACTTGGTAATCAAAAACGGCTAAAGAAAGGCTAAAATATGTACACTCAAAATAATTCTACAGTAAAAAAATTAGTAAGTGCGTTGGTAACCCAAATCTACTAATAAGTTACCAATTACCAGTATTACAGTAGTTTTTTTAGTATCTTCAAAGTGCTAAAATTAGTATTTCTTACTGTTTATGAGTAATTTTTGTTGGTAGTTGGTTTTACTAATTTTTTACTATTTTTAGTTCATAAAAGTACTAATATACAGTTATTTATTAGGTTTTTAATTTATTTTTGTTAGTAATAATTCCGTAAGGGGGCGCTTGTTTACAAGCAGAGCTACCAACTGTTTTTGCTGCAAAATCGTTAAATTTTAATTCAGTGTTGCCATTATGTTACATTTCGGGTATTTGCTGGTGCTTTTTTAGTTTTGCCGTTTTTTAAATACGCGTTTTTAAAGATAAGGTATTTACGGTGTTTTTTCCATTTTTTTTAATTTGTGATTTTTATATTATCAATAGATTTTGCTGAAATTTGAAAGTTAAGCCCAAGACCTAATGAAATTGGGAAAATTTGAACCATGTTTGGACCTTGGCCTCATACAAACAACCCCTTCAAATTTGAATTAAGTGACTCTAACAATTGATTTAAATTGTGCCGACGAGGAACTTTCTGTTGTGGCGACTCGCCCCATTTGCTTGCCGACGGCGGCGTTTGCTCTCAATCGTCGGCTGATTTAAATTTTTGGTTATGGAGTTGTATTTTTGTAATGACGCAATCAAAATATGTATTTTTGATAGAGTTAAATAAAGAAAATTGGGGTTTATTTTCGTAAAAATTTCAATACAATTTATTGTTTTTACAAAACCAATTTACACAGAATTTTGAACAACGCTATGCGTTGTGATCGAATGTGATTTCATCTTAGGTGTGAATTAGGTATAAGTTCATGTAGTGTGAACGTGGCCTTACTCTATACAGGATTAATGATTTTTTGGGATAAGACTCAAAATAATGCATGAACCTTCGTAATGCATGAAAAATTAAAAAAAAAATAAGGCCTATGGTAAGCGGTAGGGAGCAACTAGTACATATTTTTCCATTTTTTGTGGCTATGCATTACATGGTAGTGCATACCGTTACTCCCAGTAGATTTAGTCGCCGATATTCAGTTAAAAAAAGCATCTTTCTCTCAAAATTGTTTTATATGTGTTTTTTCCAGTAATTAATCTTAAAAAAAAAAATCCAATCGGTCCATGTTTGGACTTTCCTACTTGTATTTGTGTAAAAACTTTTTGGTACATATTTTCTAAATTTTTTTACAACTACGTATTTTTTATTTTTGCTTTTTAAAAGCACATTTTCCATTTTTTTTTTTAATTTTCTCTTTTTTCTTGGCGCTGATTTTTGTTTGGTAAATTTTTACCCTTTTCCTACGATTTTTGCGCTTTTTTCATATTGATAATGGCAACACTGTTTTTAATAGCGATCAAATGCTCCTTCACAATTCAGCAGCAAGCAGCAGACAGCAAAAATTAAGAGTACACTATATAATTATAATTTCACTAAAATGCCGTATTTTTTATTTCTTAACATTGCAAAATCACACATCATGTTGCAAATACAATAAGTACAGCTTTTATAAATTTATAATTAAACAGGTACTTTATATTTTTTGCCGTCTGCTGCTTGCTGCTGCAGTGTGTGCGAACACTACTTTTGCTCGCATTAACTGCAGTACTACCAACTGTTTTTTCTGTTTGTTTAGTGCGAAAAAGAATTAGAAAAAGTAACAACGCGATACCCAGTCACGGAGTGTTTGTAAAAAAAATATATGTTAAATTTATTTAATTAAATTGTGTTAAAGTAATTAAATATAAATGTTCTTTATTTATTTAAATATGCACATTAAATAAAATGCAATTAATAATAAAACTACATCAGTTTTTTTGTTAAATCGTTTTTTATTTCAATGATTGTGTAAGAAAAAAATTCAAGCTGAAGAAGAATATTATGGATACACACACGTATACAAAAAAAATGTATGTATAAAAAAAGCACCCTCTGTAGTAAAATGTTTGTACATACATTTGAACATGTATTGAGAAAATATTAATTCTTTTTTTAGCAATCGTTTACGTGGTACAATCAACGCTACATTTTTTAAACAGCTTAAGAAGACATGTAATTAAGTATATCTTATAACCGAAGTGAAATAAAAAATCATTTATATATATATTTTTTCTGATTTTTATTTACTAAAACTGATATAGGTAGTAGTTTTATTAACTAAAATTAGCAATTTTATTTACTAAAATTAGTAATTTTTTTTACTAAATAGGGCAAAAATTTGAAATATTTATGATTTTTTTAGTAATTATATTTACTAAATTTGTAGGAAATTGCAGTAATATTTACTGTTTTTTTAGTATTTTTCATGTACTACATATTAGTAACAAATTTTAGTATTGATTACCAATTCCTGCACTAGGTCCTT
The DNA here is from genome assembly GCA_963921195.1 of Pegoplata infirma. NCBI lineage: Eukaryota > Metazoa > Arthropoda > Insecta > Diptera > Anthomyiidae > Pegoplata > Pegoplata infirma. The sequence continues at coordinate 99,161,569 of OY992540.1, read as the reverse complement.
TTGGACTAAAACATTAGTACTCGTAGCTAAATTTTTAGTATTGAATACCCACGTTTTTTTTTGAGTGTATTTTACTTTTTTAAGAAAAACTAATGTAAAGTCATATTTTGTACCGTTTTTGATACATATATTAATATAAGGAGATCTTTTGTTACTGTTTTGACATATTTTAGATAAATTGAAGAGAGTTTAAAACACTTTTTTAATGATTTAAATATTTTATATTAAAATTTTTTATAAAAATTTTAACTACAAAAAATTTATTTAAGTAAAAAATCTTTTTTAGTTACTTTAGCTTAAAAAAATTTTTTTCAACACGTGAATTCGAGGTGAAACTTTTTACCCTTAGGACCGTTTTCGTTGAAACCTGACCAGAAGAATTCCAAAAATATGTATTTGACATATTTTAGATAAATTGAAGAGAGTTTAAAACACTTTTTTAATGATTTAAATATTTTATATTAAATTTTTTTATAAAAATATATATAAAAATTTTGACTAAAAAAAATTTATTTAAGTAAAAAATCTTTTTTAGTTACTTTAGCTTGAAAACTTTTTTTTCAACACGTGAATTCGAGGTGAAACTTTTTACCCTTAGGACCGTTTTCGCTGAAACCTGACCAGAAGAATTCCAAAAATATATATGCCAAGATTCAGCAATCAGCCTTCAAGTTGAGTTTTGAACGTTAGCGTATTTTTAAAAGACAGAGAAACGGGCATCGCTAGATCATCTAAAATTTAGTATAATATTTATCGTATGAATTTGACAAAAATGTACGTGATTTTATTCCAGACTAGTGTTCATAAAAATTCAAATATATGAAAAACAATTACCTACTAGCAAAACAAACCAACATTTAAAATCCTTCTGATGATAACACATAACCAGGGACAGGACCTTCATGCACTAAAAAACTATGTTTTAGGCGCCTAAAATATGCACTAAAAAGTGTTAAAATATGCACTAAAAATCTTAAAATATGCACTAAAAATCATAAATATCCACTTGTTTTTTTACTTTTATTAAAAAAAAAAAACATAAAATTTGAATTCAGTCTGTCATTTTAAACTTAGATATGCATATATACAGTGTGTATAAAATGTTATTAAAAAAATAAAAATTATCTAAAAAAATTTAATAATTGCTTTAATGAAAAAAAAAAAAAAAAAAATATCAAAAAAAAATCTTAAAAATAGCTTAAAATTCTAAAAAAAAATAGCTTAAAACCTTAAATTTATACAAAATATGACCTAAAAATATGCATTTATAACGAAATTATAGCAAAATATGCAAAAATATGCATTTTAAGCAAAATATGCAAAAATATGCACTAACGAATCGATGCCATTTTAAAGCAAATTCTTTGATTCGCAAAGATATCTTGTTTATGCTGTTCTATGACCAAAGGGGAAAAACATGCATTTGCATGAAAGTCCTCTCCTTGCACATAACTAAAGTGTTTGAAACCGGTATGGGAATACCAGAAATGTCTGTAATTTTTAGAAATTAAATTTTCTGCTACATTTTTGAACTTAAACCTTTATAACAAATAGTATTAGAGTTTGTGATCGATCTTTAAACTTAATAACCAATAAATTCTCTATTTTAGTATAAAAAACACACTAAAAATTTATTTTTAACCGAAAACTCAAAAATGGCTAAAAAACTGCTAAAATAGTTTCGAAAATGGCTAAAAAAAACGGCTAAGAGCTAAATGCCTTTTTCTCCGGCTAAACGAGTTCAAAAGGAGCTAAATCTAGCCGGAAAATGGCTAAATTGGCAACACTGACAACAACAGACCTGGCGCTCAATTATTTCATTTACATTAGAAACATAAAGGTCAAATAGATAAAACATTAAAATTTATTAATTATATACATAATACACACCAAAAACTACATTTAATAAATTTTAACAAAATATTTATACATCCTGTAAAATATATGTGATTTCCATGCTATTCTGAAATATCTATCAATTACACTGTGCTACAGTGGAAAAATACTTTTGATGTGACATAGTATAGGTTGAAGGTCTAGCCGAGTATATCACAAAAATCCCCAGACACCGTCAAATTTTAGATTTATTGTAAAAAAAAAGTTTTTTTAGGAATTTTCTCACTAAACCTCGCGTAATTCAGAAACTTTTTAATCCATTTTAATTTTTTTAACTATTTTGGATAGAAGAAGGATAGGCATTTCCATGTATGTGAATTTTTCTGTACATATAAGAAAGATATCTTTTTATTTTTTCAATAATAAAAAATTTTTTGTTATTTTTTGAAAATTTTTCAAGATTATCGATTTTTTTCTGCAATATTTCGTTCAACAATCTTTATATTTATAATAGCATTCTTAAGGAAAATTTAATTTTGAATACGATGAGCTTTATTCTAAAAAATTCGGATAACAATTGACAGAGTTGTGATAATTTTTCTATAAAATAAAATTAAGATTTTGCTGGAAATCGATGTTTGGATTACCCAGGCAAAAAAAAAAACATCATCACGAAAGGTCAAGTATAATAATTTGAAAGGTTTTTGGCGTGCCGAATCCGAATACGGCCTAAAAATTATTCTATCGCGTCAGGTTTTAACATATCTTGTTAAATTAAATTAATTTTGTCAACTTATCTCGCTAGCCATTTTGGCGCGATACCACTGTTATTATGAATTATATTGTAAAATAACATCTTTTTACAAAAAAAACTAAAAAATTAAAAACTAAATGCAAAAGAGCAACTTCAAAGTCAAATTCGGATTCAGCTGGCCAAAACCTTTAAAATTATGGTACGCGACCGCTCAAGATGTTTTTTTTTTCTTGCCTGGTGGATTTCATGGAAAATTAAAAAAAAAATTTTAGCGAAAATATCACTACACTGTTTATTTTTATATGTTTTATTTAGGATAAAGCTTATCGTATTTAGAATTAAATTCTCTTTAAGAGAATAATTCTTTACAAAAATTGTCCCAGAGACTGTTTTATTTTCTATACGAAATGTGTCGCCGAATCTGAGAATTAATCTGTACAACAAGATTATAAGAAATTTTTCTATACGAAAAATGGCGTATGATTAATATTTAATTCATATAAAGTAATTAAATATCACTCATTCGCCTTATTATATTCTGCTGAAAGATTATTTTTATTTTTTCGTCTCAAGATTTTAAAATTTTTATTATATGTAAATGAAAAAATTGAGCTCGAGGTCTGTTGTTTTAAATAATTTTTATTTTATTACTCCGATATTTTGTAAATTCATCGAATTTCATCATCAGAGACACTTGTAATAATTACACAAGCAAAATAAATTTTAAGCTACAGTTGTTTCCACATCGTCGTCTGATATAGCTTAAAGTTAATTTTGTTTGTGTAATTTTTGTAAGTGTCCCTGATGATGAAATTCGATAAATTTCGAAATATAGGAGAAATAAAATAAAAATGATTTACAACAACAGACCTCGAGCGCAATTATTTCATTTACAAATATAAACATCAATCATGACAAATATAAAAGTCAAAGAAATAAAAAACTAAAATTTATTAATTATACAAATATTATACACCAAAAACTTTCTATTTAATAAATTTTAACAAAATATTTATATACATCTTGTAAAATATATGTGTTTTTCATGCTATTCTGTAATGTCTTTCAATTACACTGTGCTACAGTGGAAAAATTCTTTTGATGTGACATTGTATGGGTTGGAGGTCTCGTCGAGAAAACCACAAAAATCCACAGACACCGTCAAATTTTAGAGTTATTGTCAAAAAACGTTTTTTTGGGACTTTTCTCACTAAACCTCGTCAATTCAGAAACTTTTCATTCCATTTTAATTTTTTTAACTGTTTTGGATAGAAGAAGGATAGGCCTTTCCATGTATTTAAATTTGTCTATACAAAAAGGAAAGATTTTTTTTTTTCAATAATATCAAATGTTTTTGTTATTTTTTGAAAATTTTTCGAGATTATCGATTTTTTTTCTGCTATAGTTCGTTCAACAATCTTTATATTTATAAACGCATTCTTAAAGAAAATTTAATTCTGAATACGATAAGTTTTATTCTGAACAAATCGGATAACAATTGACAGAGTTGTAATAATTTTTCTATAAAATAAAATTAAGATTTTACTGGAAATCGATGTTTGGATTACCCAGGGGAAAAAATCATAATCAGAAGTCAAGTATAATGTTTTGAAAGTTTTTTGGCGCGCTTAATTCGAATCCGGGCTTAAATTTATTTTATCGCGTCAGGTTTTTGAGATATTTAACATATCTTGTTAAACTAAATAATTTTTGTGAAATCGTCTCACTAGCCATTTTGGCACGAGACAACTGTTATTATGAATGATATTGTAAATTAAAATCTTTTTTTCAAAATAAAAATAAAAACTAAATGCGATAGAGCAATTTCCAAATCAAATTCGGATTCAGCGGGCCACAAACCTTTTTAATAATGGTACGCGCCCTCTTATGATGTTCTTTTTATTTTTTTATGTTTTTTTTTTTTGCTGGGCCATTTCATGCAAAATTTAAATTTTCATTTTTAGAAAAAATATCACTACTCTATCAATTGTTATATGATTTTTTTAGGATAAAGCTTTTTGTATTCAAAATTAAATTTTTAGTAAGAATGCGTTTATAAATATGAAGATTGTTGAACGAACTATAGCAGAAAAAAATCGATAAATTCGAAAAATTTTCAAAAATAACAAAAAAAAGATATTTAATTCAAGCACATAAAAAATTTCTTTCCATATTCTATCCAAAACAGTTCAAAAATTGAAAATCGGTTGAAAAGTTTCTGTGTTACACGTTGTTTAAAGGTTCCAAAAAACGTTTTTTGACAATAACATTAAAATTTGAGGGCGTCTGGCATAAGAATCAGAGAATTATTCTATACAAAAAATGTCCCAGAATCTGAGAAATTTGTCGCCGAATCTGAAAATTTTTGTATACGAAATGTGTCGCCGAATCTGAGAATTAATCTGTACAAAAAGATTTTAAAAAATTTTTTCTGTACGAAAAATGGCGTATGATTAATGTTAAATTCATATAAAGTAATTAAATATCACTCATTCGCCTTATTATATTCTGCTGAAAGATTATTTTTATTTTTTCGTCTCAAGATTTTAAAATTTTTATTATATGTAAATGAAAAAATTGAGCTCGAGGTCTGTTGTTTTAAAAAAATGTTATTTTATTACTCCGATATTTTGTAAATTCATCGAATTTCATCATCAGAGACACTTGTAATAATTACACAAACAAAACAAATTTTAAGCTACAGTTGTTTCCACATCGTCGTCTGATATAGCTTAAAGTTAATTTTGTTTGTATAATTTTTGTAAGTGTCCCTGATGATGAAATTCGATAAATTTCAAAATACAGGAGAAATAAAATAAAAATGATTTACAACAACAGACCTCGAGCTAAATTATTACTTTTACAAATATAAAGGTCAATCATTACAAATATAAAGGTCAAAGAAATAAAAAATTAAAATTTATTAACTATATTAATATTATACAACCAAAAATTTTTTTATTTAATAAATTTTATCAAAATATTTATATACATCTTGTAAAATATATGTGATTTTCATGCTATTCTGTAATGACTATAATTTACACTGTGCTGCAGTGGAAAAATACTTTTGATGTTATATAGTAATGGTTGGAGGTCTCGTCGAGTAGATCACAAAAATCCCCAGATCCCTTCAAATTTAACAGTTATTGCAAAAAACGGTTTTTGGGTCTCTTCTCACTAAACCTCGTGTAATTCAGAGACTTTTCAATCGATTTTAAATTGTTTAACTGTTTTGGATAGAAGAAGGATATGCCTTTCCATGTCTGTGAATTTGTCTATGCATATAAGAAAGATATCTATTTATTTTTTCAGTAATATCAAATTTTTTTGTTATTTTTTGAAAAATCTTCGAGATTATCGATTTTTTTCTGCTATAGTTCATTCAACAATCTACATATTTATAATTGCATTCTTAAATAAAATTTAATTTTGAATACGATGAGTTTTAGTCTGAAAAAATCGGATAATAATTGACAGAGTTGTTATAATTTTTCTATAAAATAAAATTAAGATTTTGCTTTAAATCGATGTTTGAATTACCCAGGCAAAAAAAAATCATCATGAGAGGTCAAGTATAATATTTTGAAAGGTTTTTGGCGCGCTGAATCCGAATACGGCCTTAAAATTATTCTATCGCGTCAGGTTTTTGAGATATTTAACATATCTTGTTATATTAAATAAATTTTGTCAACTTTTCTCACTAGCCATTTTGCGCGCTACAACTGTTGTTATGAATTATATTGTGAAATAAAATCTTTTTACAAAAAAAAAACTGAATGCGATAGAGCAATTTCAAAGTCAAATTTGGATTCGGTGTGCCAAAAACTATAAAATTATGGTACACGACCTCTCATGATGTTCTTTTTATTTTTTTGCCAGGGTGATTTCATACAAAATTTAAATTTTCTTTTTTAGAAAAATATCACTACTCTGTCAACTGTTATATGATTTTTTAGGATAAAGCTTATCGTATTCGGGATTAAATTTTCTTTAAGAATGCGTTGTTGAACGAACTATAGCAGAAAAAAATCAATAAAGTCGAAAAATTTTCAAAAAAATACCAAAAAAAAACAATACATCTCTATCTTACTTACATGTACAGACTAATTCACACACATACAAATTTTGTATCCATATTCTATCCAAACCAGTTCAAAAATTGAAAATCGGTTGAAAATTTTCTGAGTTACACGTTGTTTAGTGATAAAGGTCCCAAAAAAACGTTTTTTGACAATAGCTTTGAAATTTGAGGGTGCCTGGCTAAAGAATCCGAGAATATACAAATATTGTCGCAGAATCTAAAAAAAAGTTTCGCCGAATCTGATAATTTTTCTATACGAAATGTGTCGCCGAATCTGAGAAATAATCTGTACAAAAAGATTATAAGGAATTTTTCTATACAAAAAATGGCGTATGATTAATATTTAATTTATATAAAGTATTCCAATATCACTCATTCTATTTTTTCAATAATATCAAATTTTTTTGTTATTTTTTGAAAAATTTTCAAGATTATCGTGTTTTTTTGCTTTAGTTCGTTCAACAATCTTTATATTTATAAACGCATTCTTAAAGAAAATTTAATTCTGAATATGATGAGTTTTATTCTGAACAAATCGGATAATAATTGAAAGGGTTGTTATAATTTTTCTATAAAATAAAATTAAGATTTTGCTGGAAATCGATGTTGGGATTACCAAGGCAAAAAAAAAATCATCATGAGAGGTCAAGTATAATATTTTGAAAGGGTTTTGGAGCGCTGAATCCGAATACGGCCTTTAATTTACACTGTGGAACAAATTCAGGTTAGCAAAAGTTAGGTCGATTCTGAGAGTGAGGGGTGACAATAGAGGCTAAATTACATGAACAGTATTGCGGCGTTTGTTTATGTTAGTTCGATTTTTTTTTTAATCGACCTTCAAACTTTGCAATCAAATGCTGATTTTCAGCATACTGTTTACATGGTTTTTTGGCTATAACTCGTCGACTAATTGATATTTTTTTAATCTGTAAAAGCCAAATTATTTCTAGAGATCTGTCCAACAATTATATTTTTTTAAAAAGTTTATTTAGAAAATTTTTGTGGTGTTTATGAAGCAAAATGTTGGAAAAATTATATTTTTTCATGCTTTTTAAAAATATTTTGCTTCATAAACACCAAATTTATGAAGCATTTCTAAATCAATTTTTTAAAAAATTTTAATTGTTGGCAAGATCTCTAGCAATAATTTGGCTTTTACAAATGAAATTTGAGGGTGTCTGGCAAATTTGATGGGAATTTTTGTGACCTCCGACACGACCTAAAACCTTATCTACCTCATTTGAAAAGTATATTAGATTTTTTTGTTGCACAGTGTTATTGTTGTTCATATTGTAATTAAAAGTTGTAGCCAATAAATTTCATATGTTATTTATATGTATGTCTATTTTTTCACGTATAAAATCTATTTAGTGGTCATATATTATCCTGGGTGTGTTTTATATTGTCTAATGTTTATTTTTTTTTTGTTCAACAAAATATCGTGAGCATTTATCATTACATTGCAAATGTATTTAATTAAATTGTCATAAAAATCCATGTTTAAAACCCCTAATAACACTAACATTATAAACATTATAAACACGCACACACTAACAGATTTGCAAGGATTAAATTTATTTTTCAAATGCCACGGTATTAAAATCAAATACCCAAATAAACAGACATGTAAAACATACACGTGTAAATCTGCTGGTTATAATTATGATGGTGGAGATTAAAAAAGGATTTATATTGAAATAATTGTATTTTATTGTTAAACTCTACCACAAATGTTTGTGTATTTTATTGGTGGTGAGGGGGAAGGGAGGGATATAAACACTTAATTTTTATAGAAAGAACAAGACATAATAAAATTTGTAATAAATTCCAATTTTAAACCGATATTTATACACCCCAACATAAAACCTCTGTCCAATCAGCAGTATATGAAAATTCGGCACATTTACTTGTATTTTCTTGTTTCAACATAGCGTATAAGTAACATTTATGCAAAATTTTCACTCTCTATTAGACTGCCCAGAAAAAAAGCGAAGTTTTTATTTTCTTGGGGGATACCTGCAAATTTTGTTCCCTTTTGTGCAAAAAAATTTCGGTTTTTTTTTGGGATTTTTAAAATAATATCTAGAGGTCGCGATCTCGCGTTTTATAACGATTTATTTTTTTTGAGATTTTTATTATTTTAAATTGTTAAATATGATTAATATGATAAAATATTAATAATTTCAGACAAAAAAAAAATTAAATTAAAAATTAAATATCGCTCTTTCCATGAGATGTCTCCCAGCATCTAATCAAATGTTCCTTAATTTATTTGAAATTTTGCACACATGAACACTATGAAGCTATTAAAATAAATCAGTTGTTAGTTCCGAGAAAATCCGTGAATTCGCGAATATATTCGCGTTCGCGAATTCGTGGATTTTCGCGAAACTAAAAACGAATTTATTTTAATTGCTCCATTGTGTACCTGTGTGCGAAATTTCAAATAAATTAAAGAACATTTGATTAGATGCTGGGAGACATCTCATGGAATGAGCGATATTTAATTTTTAATTTATTTTTTTTTGTCTGAAATTATTAATATTTTATCATATTAATCATATTTAACAATTTAAAATAATAAAAAACTCAAAAAAAATAAATCGTTATAAAACGCGGGATCGCGACCTCTAGATATTATTTTAAAAATCCCCAAAAAAAACCGAATTTTTTTTGCACAAAAAGGAACAAAATTCGCAGGTATCCCCCAAGAAAATAACAACTTTGTTTTTTTCTGGGCAGTCTACTCTCTATGTTGAAAAATGTTGGGGGATAAAAGTTAAGGTCTTACTTTTTATATTTTTGCAAAAATTAAGCAGGCTTTTGTTCAAAAAAAAAATTGTTTAATTTAAAGAGTTCATTAGAATATACAAAAGCTTCTAATTATAATATTACCAAACACATACTTATTTTATTTTAATAATTATTTTATTGTTTCAGTTTCTATATAAATGTGAACTGCTTTCACACATATTTTTCGTGGAAATTCTCTTTAACATTTTATTTAAATACATTATTAAAAAAAACAAAACTGTATATTTTCCATTGTTGGCAGAATATTTATAAATATATGAACATTAAGGTGGAGCAAATTAAGCTTTTTCGAATTTGAAACTCGTCAAATTGTAAATTCCTACTTGAAAATTGGATAGTTCCGAACAAAGTGAAAAAAAAAAATATTTTTTATTTTTTATATTTTCTTTTATTTAAAATATTAGTTATTTTTTGGGCATCACAGAAAAAGGTTTTTTATGAAAAAAAAATAAAAAAAAAAATGTTTTTGTCAAAAATAAGTAACTTTTTTTATACCCTCCACTCTAGTGATAGAGGGTATATATAAGTTTGTCATTCCGTATGTAACACATTGAAATATTGGTTTAGGACCCCATAAAGTATATATATTCATGATCCTTGATCGATTTTAAGTCGATCTAGCGATGTCCGTCTGTCTGTCTGTCTGTTGAAATCACGTTTTTGGCAATAATCCGGAACCGATTTAAACGCTTGGGGTACCAAAAGTTGCGTAATTCACCTAGGCAGAAACTGATGTATGTTTTTTTTTTAAATCGGTTAAGTATTTTAAAAGATATGAGTGAAAATGTAAAGGTACCTCAAAAATAATGGTGAATTTTACACAGAAAAATGCTATAACTTGACACCTGTTGAACGAATGAGAACGAAACTTTGAATTTTATGTAATTTTATCATTCCTAACACTCACAAAAAATTTGGGCGGAATCGCACAATGGGGAGAGGCACCAGAAATTTAACCAAAAATTTTAAAATGATTTATCTTGGCTCATGGTTGACATATTCAAATAAAATTTTAAATAGGTTCATATTTTATTGTTCTCAACGTTTTGCTGGTCATTTTGGTACCAATTATGGCAAAATCGGTCAAGCGGTTAAGAAGCTATGAGCAATTGAGATGAGTTTTAATATAAACCTCCATGATATGACGTGGCTGCGCTCTATTTTGTAGTTGTTGATGCTTATTTGGCTTGTTAGTAGTTATTTGTATCAATAGAAGTAAAAAATACGTAGTATGTGTCATACACGTGGTTGCTTTTATATAATTTTCATACATACTACTTATAAATTTTTTTTTTTTGTTTTTTAAATATTTATATTGCACTATGGTTCCGGTCATCGCTTTTCTTGGCCAAAATTACAAAACTGGAAAAATTTTTGGTTTGAAATAGGTTTTGTGTTAAAAATTGTTATAATTTTTTTGTTTTCCATGTAGAGCAGGGTTGCAAAAGTAGGTACAATTGTACTTTTTTTGGTACAATTCGAAGATCTAAAGTACAATGGTACACCAATGACTTATTTGGTACAATTTAAGATCTTTCTCAGTTTATTCCTTTTTTCGTAGAATTCCTCTAGTTAAAACAATTCGCGGTGGCAACACAACTTTTGTATCATTTTTATGTGATTGGATCCATGTTTGGCCAGATCTGAAATTGATGTAGAAATACATAAAAACCAAATTTGAATTAAATAGACATATAAGGATGCTAATAGATAGATTTAAGTAAATATGGACCGCAATCGTAGCAAAATCGACTCCAAAGAATTGTGCATCCATCGGTATACTCAAAGGTAGGTCTAGGACCAACATTTCGGAAAGCTGCCAGCCCTTTAAATATGGCAAAGCGTACTTTTTTTAAAAATTATATGTATTCTGAAATGTATTTTTGAAAATTGAAATTTATTTTTTTAAAACTTATGATATTATAACGAAAGAATGATACGAAAGAATGCTTCAATCACCGCTGAGAAGATACATGATTTCACTGCATCAGCAATAGCACTCTTTCAGTGCTCTAAACTGTGACATCGCCTACAGGAATCATGCACTAATTCAGGCGGTTTGGGTGCGCTCTTTGAGCTGCTTCCAGTTCAGCACAAATTTCTGCTAGGTATGTTTTCTCGATCGTTTTTTTTTTAATAAAAAAAATTAAAAATAAAATTTTTGGTACAATTGGGGTCGAAAAAGTACAATTTTAGGAGCTCGTTGGTACAATTTTGATGTTCTCATTTTGCAACCCTGATATAGAGTATTTGGTCAATTCGATTACCTTACTACAATCTACTAATTTTTACTCATTTTACTACAGCTGGAATTTTTCAATACAAAAAGTAATCAAGACTTTCCAGTTGTTGTAAAAAATAGTAAGAAATTTAGGTAATCGAATATACCTACAGTGAGTCAAAGTAATAATGGAACAGCATATATTTGATAGCAGTTCTTTAAACGAAAAGTTATCAATACTTGACCTGATTATAATCAATCGACTGTTTTTGAAAAAAAGTGCTATAAAGGAAATTTTTCAAGCTTTAATTTAAGCTTGATAGCGTCCAGATTGAGCAAATATAAAAAGAGATACGAGGGTCGCACTGGAAAATGAAATTATTTGTAGATATTTTTTTGAAATTTTTTTAAAAATATTTCTAAGTCGATTTTTCCCAAGTTCAAACATTAAAAATTTAAAAAAATATTCAATAATTTTTATTTAGTCATCAGCTTGTTTTTCCAACCACCCAAGCAAAAAATGAAATTTTTGAAATACAGTAGAAGAAATCCGCATTTTTTGACCTCCAACTCTTTCGGCCACCAATTTGTTGTAAACAAAGAAAATATTTTAGTGTTTATTATTTTGAGTACACCTGAGTGTATAGTGATAAGATTTTAGAATAATTAAAATTTTTCTTTGTTTACAAAAAATAGGTGGTCAAACGAGTTGGAGGTCAAAAAATACGGATTTCTTCCACTGTATTTAAAAAATTTCATTTTTTGTTTGGGTTGTTGGAAAAACTAGCTGATAACTAAATAAAAATTATTGGATAATTTTTTAAATTTTTAATGTTTGAACTTGGGAAAAATCGACTTAGAATATTAAAAAAAAAAAATCAAAAAAACATATTCAAATAATTTCAATTTCTAGTGTGACCCTCGTATCTCATTTAATAATTGCTCAATCTGGACGCTATCAAGCTTAAATTAAAGCTTGGAAAATTTCCTATATAGCACTTTTTTCAAAAATAGTCGATTGATAATAATCAGGTTTAGTATTGATAAATTTCCTTTAAAGAACTGCTTAAAAATATATGCTAAGAAATTTTTTATATTTAAACTCAAAAAATAATTGAAAAATTTTTAAAAAATACGTTTTTTTTATTTTTATCTAAATTTGTTTTTGAACGGTAAATAAGTGTATACAAAAACAAAATATGTTTTCTGTTGTTTGTAAGTGTTAATGATTTTCTATAAAATCAATTTTGGTCAAGAAAGGTCGTCTACGTCTTGTGCATTGGTTAACATTGTGTAGGGTATTTAAAGATTCGGCACAGCCGAATATAGCTTTCTTACTTGTTTTTGATTAATTTCAAATTGTTTTAAGGGGAAAAAAGTTTCTGACAATCAAAAATATACATCTTTTCAATGATGTGCTAATTTTACGCTGTATTTCTTCAAAAAAATAATTAAAATAAGAGTAGATTGAAATTTTTTTTCTATTTCAAAAAAAAAAAAATAATATGTAAGGTCAAAAAAATTATTTTGCTTTATGGCAGAAAATATAAGGGCCCATAATGATGAAATAAACAGTGTGTGACCGAAAACGCCATCTTTGGCCAAGTTTTTACTTTTCGGCCGATACTGAAAACGATTATGTTTTTAAATTTTTTAGATAATATATGAATGTTTAGCAATTTAATAAACCTAGGCCTCTGTTCTGTCATTCACAACATTTCAATTCACATTAAAATTTCCGAATCACATAAAATCAAGCTTAGTGTTTTGTTGATCACGTGTTCATTCGTAGTTGAAATCGAATAATTAAAATTTAAAAAATTTTAAGGAAAAAAGTGCATTCGTTTTACTTTCACCAAATTTTATTTATGTGAAACAAAACGAAAACAAATTCGGATGTGAAATCTAGAACACCAAAAAAATTCGGAAATTTTCATTTTCACATTTTTTATGTTAATTACTTTTTTTGGAACAGCGGCCATAAATTGAATTTTGTATTTGTGAAAAAAATTGTGTTTTTTATTTAACATTTTAAGAAAGACTAAAATTGTGTTAATATTAAACCTACAAGGCAACTTTTTCGACCCCGACTATTATAAAATTCAAAAAAAGCTAAATTTTCTCCACCCTAATGCACATATTAAAACAATAATGGAAAAACCAATTGTTAATTTAATGGTTGGTTAAACATTTTCAATTTGAGGTTTAAATACATTAAAAACACAATTCCCTTTAATAATAACGCCAACAGACTTTCCAAAAAGAATATTATTTACTTAAAATAAAATAAAAATGGAGGGGAAAATAACAAATATTAAAAATTTACACTGAAAGAATTACACTGTAGAACAAATTTCAGGTTAGCAAAAGTTAGGTCGATTCTGAAAGTGAGGGGTGAAAATAGAGGATAAATTAGAAGACCTGTATCGCGGCGTTTGTTTAGGTTAGTTCGATTTTTTTTAATAGACCTTGGAACTTTGCAATCAAATACCGATTTTCAGCATATTGTTGTCCTGTCCAACAATACAAAAATATTTCGCTAACATGGTGAAATTACGCTTGTATAATGGAAATGTGTGATAGTGAAAAGTACCCTTTATGAAGCAAAATGTTGGAAAAAATATTTTTTTTTTCATGCTTTTTGGAAATATTTTGCTTCATAAGCACCACAAAAATTTTCTAAATAAATTTTTTTAAAAATTTAACTGTTGGACAGGTCTCAAGCAATAATTTGGCTTTTACAGATTGAAAAAATATCAATCAGTCAACGAGTTATAGCCAAAAAACCATATAAACAATATGCTGAAAATCGGCATTTGACTGCAAAGTTCCAAGGTCTATTAAAAAAAATTCGAATTAGAAGACCCGTATCGCGGCGTTTGTTTAGGTTAGACAAACGCCGCGATACAGGTCGTCTAATTTAGCCTCTTTTTTCACCCCTCACTCTCAGAATCGACCTAACTTTCGTTAACCTGAATTTGTTAAACAGTGTTATTGTAAATAGCACAGTTAAATCTTGGTAATTAAACCTCATTACTTGATACTCTTCCTGTCAATTACACTCAAAAAAAAAAAACTGTAAAGTTAGCAAAAAAAGCTTGTAAACCTACAAGAAAAGTTGCTGACTTTGAACCCACAATTTTTTTGGTAAAGTTAGCAAAAACGTTTTGCTAAAAATTAGTTAACTGAAATTATTTTTATTTCAACTTAGTTCATACACATTTGAGGACCCCATTAGGTTCGGACCCGATAGGTCCTGACCCCGATGGGCCTAGACCTAGTTGGGTTCCTTAAAAATCGTCATAGTTTTTGATCCAAAATTTGTGTCCGTTTCGCTCTACCTTGCTTAGTTTGTGAGATACGTGATTTTAGGGGACCACCGGGGTTTTGAGAATTACAAAACTCGATAACTTCATAAATATTACTCGGAGAGCTTTTGACTTTGAGCTACAAAAATGCTTTTGGACTTTTTGTTGTGTCGGCAATATTTACCGAGATATGAGCATTTTAAAATTTTCGGGAATGCTAACTTTTTTGGATCCAAAGTTAGGACCCATTAGGGTCCACACATGTGAAGAGGACCGGCGATACTATGGAGAGCTCGAGAACCAAAAATGGCCTCGGTTTTGCTCTATCTGGCTTAGTTTCCGAGATAGCGCCATTTTAAGTTATCTGAAAATAAAAAAAAATTTACCATTTATTTTTGCTAATATTAGCAAAAAAGCTTGTAAAAATGTTGTCAACTCAATTTCAAATTTAGCAAAAGAAATTAGTTCAAAGTTTGTTTAAAATTGCTAATGTGCTAAATGAAGTTTACAAGAATTTTTTGCTAACATGCTAATCTCAACTAAAAATTTGATAAAAGTTAGCTAACTAGCATTAGCAAAGAAAATTTAGTAAATCTACTAACGCATTTTTTTGAGTGTAGTCATTATTATCTAGCGGGTCCCAGCAAAAATTTCTGTTATAAAGAACCGATTGTGGAACAACTTATACTTCCCTAGAATATGTTCCAATTATTTTTCAACACTAATTTTTATTACGTATGATTTGTCGCAAAAGCAACAGGTGCTTGTAAGTACAATCAGAACATATTTTCGTTCTTCGGAATCGGTTCTAGAAGTAAAATTTGGAACAGAAATGGAAATTAAAAGATATTTAAAATTGCAATAATTTATTAGAAAAATGTCGATACATTCATTAAGGCATACATGGGTACAAGGGGGGAGGGAAAATTCCCCCCCCCCCCCCGCCAGACCAAATTTCCAAAAGAAAAAAAAGGAAAATAAAGAAAAAACAAGTAAAAAAATTAAATTCGACTTGGTCGAATCTAAGAATACCCTCCACAATGTTATCTGATAGTAATTTTCTAAAAAAATTGCATTACAAATTTTTTATTAGAAATATATTATTTTGAGTAGAACTTTTTTTTAATCAATCAAATTTTTTTGAGTGTAAAATTTTTTTGACTGTCAACATTTTTTTGAGTGTAACATTTCATTAAAAAAAAAAATTAAATTAAAAAAAAAAACATTTTTTTTTGAGTGTAACATTTTTTTGAGTGTATATATTTTTGAGTGTACAATTTCTTTGAGTAACAAAATTACTTTGTAAACTATTTTTGTTGTTTTATACCTATAGGTAATACAAAAAAAAACTATTTCACATATTTCTCTCTTTTTATTTTACCATCATCTTCTTTAAAAACCAAAAACAAACTAACCCATATTATTTTTTTGATTTTTTTCCAAAAATACTTACTATACACCGTTACATACAGTTACACTAACAATAACAAAACAATAACAAATATTTACTTGTCTAACAACTAAACTGCACCCCACGGCAGGAAAACAAACAACAACAAGTTTTAAAAAAACTGGTATTTCACCATGCTTTTAAAACTTGTTTCACGAGTTTTCAAGAGTTTAAGGTGAAAAGAATCTGAAATTCAGAGCATTGCTTATAACTTTTGAACCACTTAACCGATTTTGCTGAAATTCAAAACCAAACAGACTTGGGGAACGACAAAGATATATAACACGTTTCAGCACCCTCAGAATTGTCTTTCGAAAGTTAGAGTGGTTTTAATCTCGTAAATTCGCAAAATACCCTTGCCGAAATTTACTCTTTTGCTCATAACTTTTGAACCACTGCACTGTGGGCCAGGATTTCCATTTTTTGGCCAATAAGGTCTGTAAGGCAACACATACTTAAAAATATTTTTTCGGAATGTCGACATCTTGAATTTTGTGCACCTTTAATATCTTTTTATTATAGCTCAAAGTTTTTTTTTTTGCATGAGGTTAAAGTCAAAGTTTGAGATTTTTTTTATATTTTTTATTTATGAAACAAATAATTTTTTTTTGTACTTCGACACAATATTTTTTCAAATTTTCGTCGAAGTTCTCCTAAAGACATACCTGTTTGTCAAACACATGAGATAAACTGCCAAAAAGTATGGTATTAGCTTATATTTTTTAAATAAATAATAGAAATTCATACTTTTGTTGAAATCCGCCTTTTTTCAACACCAACACAGTCCAAAAAAGTCCAAACGATATTGACAAACCTCGAATTACGATCTGTCTCTGACAATGTATTCTATTCACATTTTTGCGACCCTGTGCGACCGTTCATAAACTTTTGATCTAGAGGCAATAAACCAAAATATGACGTTTAGAAATGCCCTAAAATGAAACTTCAACATTTTTTTTTATATTTTTGTTTCTATTGATTTCTAATAAAAAATGTCCCACTTTGACAACATTGGCGTGATAAGTGGTGATGGGCACGTGAGTGAATTTTTACTCACGTTGACTCACGCTCACGCAAAAAAAACATAATTTACTGAATCGTTTTGTTTTCTCACACTTACTCACTATTTACGTGAGTAAACAAAACACCACTCACGTGTGACTCACGCTCACTCGTAACTCACGCTAAACTTTCAAAACACGAAAAAAATTGTAAAAACTGAATCAATACAATTAAATAATTTTGACTCACGCAAAAAAATTTCACTCACTACGAATCACTCACGAAAAAAATTGTCTCACTCACTTATCACTCACGAACAAAAAATTTGAATCACGCTCACTTTCGATCACGCTTAGTTCACGTGACCAGCGTCCATCTCTAGTGCTAAACGTTAAAGCTGGTAACGCATTTATGCGGGCATATTTTGGCAATAGCATTTTTAATATTTTTTTACGAAATTGTAAGCTAGTAGCATTATTTGTACATTTAGGATGGCAAATGCTAATTGGAAATAAAAAAATTCTCTCTTAAATGAGCCACTGAATATATGAACTTTTCGACGCATTTAAAAGAGAAATATTTTATTAAAATCTTCTGATAAAAGCAAAAAGAGGGATTTATAAAAACTTAGAAATGCAAACATTGTACATTTTATAAAAATGCTATGTCCCAAATTTTGGATCCGCCATTTTGATTTCAAAAAATCTGAGTTCGTATTCGTGTTGCGCAATCATTTCCTAGTAATATTTTGAGACATTAATCAATAATTTAAATATCTTGTCCGCCATATTGGATCCGCTATTTTGAATATTTGATTCTAAAATCATATTTTGCATTCCAAAAACCACCAAAATTAGACAACATAGAAAAAACGTAATATTTTATTTGACGCCATATTGGATCCGCCATTTTGAATTTGAAAAATTGGAGCTCATATTCGTAATTACCGACCCTAAATACATCAAAAATGACTAATTTAAGTACAATTAGCTAAGAATTACAAAAGCATATTCGCCATATTGGATCCGCCATTTTGAATTTCAAATCTTTAATTCCAAAATCAGTTTTAGCATTCGAAAAACCATTAAAATCTAAGTTTTTGGCCAAAAGAGACAACATATTAAAATTATTAAATTTAAATTTGTCGCCATATTGGATCCGCCATTTTGAATATTAAAAGTCTGAGCTCATATTCGTTATTAACGACCCCAAATACATCGATAATGATTATATTAAACACAATAAACAAAGAATTAAAAAATCATGTCAGCCATTTTGGATCCGCCATTTTGAATTTTGAAATTTTTTTTCCAGAATCGTGATCAGCGATCCTTTAACACCCATATGCAATACTTTTTTGACATATAGGTTAAGCGGTCTATTTATGGCCAAAATTCAGGGATGCTGGCCCACAGTGCACTGGACCGATTTGGCTGGATTGCAATACCAACCTGACCCGGTAAATGGTCAACATATATGTCAAACTTCAGGAGCCTCCATATAGTCTTTCAAAAGTTAGCGTGTTTTCAACGGACAGACAGACAGACGGACGGACGGACGGACGGACGGACTACGCTAGATCGACTTAAAATCGATCAAGGATCATGAATATATATACTTTATGGGTTCCTAGACCAATATTTCGATGTGTTACAAACGGAATGACAAACTTATATATACCCTCTATCACTAGAGTGGAGGGTATAAAAAAGAAGGCAGAAGGAAAATTTCTAAAAAAAAATTCTCAAAAGAAAAAAATCTCGAAATCCGATAATTTTTCATAGAAAAAATCTGAAAATGTTTATAGGGAAAATTTAAAAATTTTTAAAGGAAAAATGTGACTTAGGCCTCTGTTCTGTCTTTCACAACTTTTCAATTCACATAAAAATTTCCGAATCACATGAAATCAAGTTTAGTGTTTTGTTGATCACGTTTTCGTTCGAAGTTGAAATGGAATAATTAAAATTTAAAAAATTACAAGGAAAAAAATGCATTCGTTTTGCTTTCACCAAATTTTATTTATGTGAAACAAAACGAAAAAGAAATTCGAATGTGAAATCTAGAACACCAAAAAAATTCGGAAATTTTCATTTTCACATTTTTTATGTGAATTACTTTTTTTTGGAACAGCGGCCTTAATCTGAAAATTTTCTGTGAAAAAATATCTGTCAATCTTATATTTTTTTATAGAAAAATGTTACAGGATCTTAATTTGATTTGCATAAAAAATGTTTGTCTACTAAATAGGAATAGGAAAAATATCGTAAAATCTTATAAATGTTGGTAGCGTATGCTTAACTTTTGTTGAAATTTTTTTCAGAATGTCTTAGAATCACGGAATCTTAGACTTTTTCTATAGAAAAAGGTACAAAAAAACTCTAAAATTTTTCGTATCCTCAAAAAAAAAAATTTCGGATTTTTGTTGAAGAATTTCCAAATTCTAAAAGTCTCAGAATCTGAGACTTTTTTTTAAGGAAAAAGATCTTAGAATCTGATACTTTTTCTACGGAGAAAAAGGTCGCAGAATCTGAGAATTTTTCGATAGGAAAAGGGTCTGACAATCTGAGACTTTTTCCATAGGAAAAAGGTTTCAGAATATCTGAATTTGAGACTCAGAAAAGTCTCAAAATCTGAATCTTTTTTAAAAAGAAAAAATGGTTAAAGTCTTCTACTTTTTATTGTTGAAAAAAAGTGTCAGAATTTAAAACTTACTCAATTGGAAGAAGGTCGCAGAATCTGAGAGTTTTTCTATAGGAAAAAGGTCTGAGAATCTCAGACTTCTTCTTTAAGAAAAAGGTCTCTGAATCTGAGATTTTTTCTGTAGGAAAAAGGTCCGAAACGTTTTCTATCGAAAAAAAGGACTCAGAATCTAAAATTTTTCCTGTACGAACAAATCTAATAAAATAAGACCTTTTTTACAGTAAAATTATCCTTAAAATGCTTTAAAATATGAGACTTTTTCTGAAGTAAAATGTCTCAGACAGAAAAAGTTTTTAGAATCTATGAATTTTTCTAAGCGAAAAAAGTGTGAGATTCTGAGACATTTTTTGTAAAGAAAAAGTTTTAGATTCTGAGACATTTGAAAAATTCTCAGATTAAGAAAAATAAAAAACAAATTAACAACCTCCTTCGGCAAAAACTAATAAATTTGATGATTTTTTAGCATTCCCATCCCTGTATGTAAGACACCATGGATTTCCAAAAATTTGTATTAAAGTCTAGAATGTGCTTTTAACGTTGTTAAAATTTCAGAAAGGTGTTTTTTTTCGTATTGTTGATCAATTAATTTTTAAATTTTGTTAGATCGCCAAATATTTGATTTTTTTAAAAATTTTGTCAAAAAATCAAAAATTAAAAATCAACTTTAAAAATTTATTGCTCGACAACGCAAAAAAACACCTTCCTGAAATTTTAACAAAGTTAAAAGGACATTCTAAACTTTAACAAAAAAAAATTGTTTTGGAAATATATGGTGTTCTTGATAGGATAAAAGGACATTCCACTATTGTCTTAAACAAATTTTGTTAAATTTTGTTAAATTTTTTTTTTCTTTTTAAATCTTTATAATTTTATTAACAATATTGTCACAGAAAGTTTTTTCGTACATCTCAGGGTTTCCGAGTAAAATAGCACACAAAAAACTGTCAAGTCTCTAGAGGCAAACTATTTGATTTTTTTGCCAAAATTTTGAAAAATATCAAATATTTGGCTATCCAACAAATTTAAAAAAAAATTGATTGCACAACAATTCTAAAAAGCTTTAATACAATATTTTGATTTTGGAAATCCATGGTGTCCTTCCCAGGTGTCCTTCCCAGGAAAAAAGGACATTGAAATATGGTTGTCAACATTTTTTGTTGAAATTTAAAAAAAAAAAAAAAAAAAATTTAAATTTTAAATCTTTATAATTTTATAAACAATATTGTTTTTATAAGTATTTTCGTACAACTAAGGGCTTCCAAGCACAAAAATGTAAAAAAAAAAAACTGTCTAAAAGTCAATATTGTCAAAAACCCGCTTTTTTAAACACCCATATCTTCCAAAGTATTGATAAGCAAAATATGGATTTTAATCATTTACGCAGCTCTATCAAATAATCAAAAATAAACAAAATAGGTGATCCATCAGTTAAATTTCCCATGGATTTGCTCATATACTGTATGCGGTCCCAGACCGATTAATAGATGTGTTACAAACGCAATGACAAAGTGAATATACATACCCGCATACTGTAGTTGGAGGGTATAAAAAAATACATTCACACACATATAATAAATATTATTCATACGTAATGTAGGTCAAAAGTAAATATAAATCATACGTATGTTGTCAATCAATAAAAAAAACCGAAAGTTTTTATTACTCATCAATTTTTTGTGGTAGAGATTTTTTAAATAAAAAAAAAACTGAAATATTTCTCCATAATTATTTTTTTAATGTGAAAATAACAATTTTTCATTTGTTGTCATGTGGATTATTACTAGGGTGTTCAGTCAATTAATTATTGTTCGATTTATCGAACAATTTTAGACCAATAATTGTTCGATTAATTTAAAATTGCTAATTTCGACTAAAGAATCAATCGAAGAATTTATGCCGATTAATCGAATAAAAATAACATATGATTTTTCTGGAAATATGTATATTTTTTAAAAGTTTTAAAAACAATAAACAAACCAAATTTATGTGTATTGTAACTACCCGAAATATTGGTGCTAGACCCACTTTTAAGTATACCGATCGACTTAGAATCACTTTTTGAGTCGATTTAGCGATGTCCGTCTGTCCATGTAAACGGTGTAAGCACGATACAGGTCGCAATTTTTAATTAATTGACTTGAAATTTGATTTATTTTGGCCCAAGGATGAAGCCTATTGAAATTGGAAAAAATCGGTCCATATTTAGACCTAGCCCCCATACAAAGGTCCTCTTTAGTTTTGGCTCAAATGACTCTAATAGCCGCATTTCAATTGGTATCTTTTCGAAATTTGGCAGGGAACTATGTTTCATCTACACAAATCACCATTCCGAATTTTAAAGGAATCGGACCAGTTCTTCTTGTAGCCCCCATTCAAACCACCTTCCCGATTTTCACATAAATCTCTCAAATTTCATGAAAATAGAAAATATTTAATTAAACTTCTGTTTGTGTATGTTACACGCGTACTTAAATAACCTTATCAAATCCGATAATCATCACACCATTTTCGGACTTAGGTCCCATGTGAAAATTTCGCCCGATATTCAGTTAAAGCGGTTTATTGTCAACAAAAAGGAGCCTATTCCACTCAAATTTGATTTGTGAGTGCTTTTTACACTTATTAAAGATTTGACAAAATATAGATCTAATCAGTCCATGTTTGAACTTGGGACCCATTTTCCGGGAAACTCTGGTGTAAAGTATTATATGGTCGGTCTTGACCGACTATAATTTTCTTACTTGTTTTAAATTTATTTCTGATTTTCGCTGCTCTTGCATCTTGGGTTTATTTAACGACCTAAATAAGTACCTGATAAAATTTTGGGCCGAATCGGTTAACTGTATAACCGCTCTAAAATCTTTCAAAGCTTCAAGTTTTGGGCAAAAAAGCACTAAATTATAAAAAAAAAAAACAAGTAGAAAGGTTAAATTCGACTTTGACGAATATATGAATACTAGAGTGTACCTTATTTTGGAAATGTTGGAAATGTTGAGACGGTACCCCCTCATTTTTTTCCTTTTGACTAAAAAATAACTCAGGAAAAATTTTACGCCCCTACGACCACGCCTTCCCTACGCGACGGGGCCGTAAAGAGCGGGGCCTTAAAAATCATTTTTCCATACAAAGCAAAAAAATTTTTTTTTGATTTTAAATTTTTTTGTTATTAATTATAATATTACTTGGTTAGCTTATTCACGAAAAAAAATTTGAATTTGGTGGAATGAGGCTTTCAGTTCTAAAAAATAAATTTAGAGCTTTTGGGGTCCTACAGTAAAAATTTTTTAAAAATTTTTTTTTTTAGTTTTGACAAGCAACGGTTTTAGTTGTAATGTTGCTTTTAATGATATATATTCATAAAAAAATATTATTCATATCTGTGACATCTTGATCGTGTATCGAAAAACATCAAAAATGCATTTTTTACCCTTTTTTAGATCACGATAAAGATGTCACAGATAGGAATAATATTTTTTTATGAAAATATATCATTAAAATCAACAATTCAACTAAAACGGTTGCTTGTCAAAACTAAAAAAAAATATTTTTTAAAAAATTTTTACTGTAGGACCCCAAAAGCTCTAAATTTTTTTTTTTCGAAAAATTTTTTAGAACTGAAAGCCTTATCCCACCAAAATAAAATTTTTTGTCGTGAATAAGCTAACCAAGTAATATTATAATTAATAACAAAAAAATTTAAAATCAAAAAAAATTTTTTTTGCTTTGTATGGAAAAATGATTTTTAAGGCCCCGCTCTTTACGGCCCCGTCGCGTAGGGAAGGCGTGGTCGTAGGGGCGTAAAATTTTTCCTGAGTTATTTTTTAGTCAAAAGGAAAAAAATGAGGGGGTACCGTCTCAACATTTCCAACATTTCCAAAATAAGGGACACTCTAATGAATACCCTCCACAATGCATTTTTTTAAGGGTAGTACATTTTTTAACGTGAAAAAATTAACAATTTTGATTAGAAATATTTTATTTTGAGTAAAAAACTCTTTTTTTGTAATTTTTTTTTTTTTTTAAGAAAAATTACTAAATTTTTTTTTTAGTGTAAAATTTTTTTCCAGTGTAATGTTTTTTTTTAACTGTTAAAATATTTCTGAGTGAATGCACGTACGTATGTATACAAAATATTGACATTTTTGTAAAAAAAAACTAAATTTTTTATGTGTAAATTTTTTTTTGAGTTTAAAATCTTTTTGAGTGTAAAATTTTTTTTGAGTGTAAAATTGTCATTTTTTTTTTAAAGAAAAATTACTAATTTTTTTTTTTTGAGTGTAAAATTTTTTTCCAGTGTAATGTTTTTTTACTGTAAAAATATTTCTAAGTGAATGCACGTACGTATGTACACAAAATATTGACATTTTTGTAAAAAAAAACTAATTTTTTTTTGTGTAAATTTTTTTTTGAGTGTAAAATTTTTTTGAGTGTTAAATTTTTTTGAGTGTAAAATTTTTTTTGAGTGTAAAATTTTTTCGAGTGTAATTTTTAAGTTACCAATGCTTTTAAAACTAAACAAGTTTAAAAAGCATTGCTTTAAAATTAAACAAGTTTGAAAAGCATTGTTAAGTTACCACCAATGCTTTTGAAACTTGTTAAAACACGTGGCATTTTAGATGAAACTAATCTGAAATTCAGGATTTTGCTTATAACTTTAGAACCACTGGACCGATTGAGCTGAAATTTAATACCAAACAGACCCGGGGAACGGCAAAGATACGTGCCAAGCTTCAGTAGTCTCATTATTGTCTTTCGAAAGTTATCGTGTTTTTTATCTAGTAAATTCGCGAAAAACCCTTGCCGAAATTTACTCTTTTGCTCATAACTTTTGAACCACTGGACCGATTTGGCTGGATTGCAATACCAACCTGACCAGGTAAATGACAAATATATATGCTAAACTTCAGTAGCCTCTGTAAAGTTTTTCAAAAGTTAGCGTGTTTTCTACGGACGGACAGACAGACAGACTGACGGACGGACGGACGGACGGACGGACGGACGGACGGACGGACGGACATCACTAGATCGACTTAAAATCGATCGAGGATCATAAATATATATACTTTATGGGGTCCTAGACCAATATTTCAAGGTGTTACAAACGGAATGACAAACTTATATATACCCTCTATCACTAGAGTGGAGGGTATAATAAATTACAAATTTTATGAACACGGTCAACACAAAATTTTTTTTGTTTAAGATTTTCCAAATGTAGTCAGATAATAAATATAAAAAATCAATATAAATTTGGCAAACAAATTGTTTTTGAATTCTACACATTTTTCAAATCTCGAAAATTATTTTTATTAAAATTTTCTCAAACAATTTAGCCGAAAACTTAAATTTTGATACATTTTGAAATGCTTTTAATTTTGTTTTTTTTTTTTTTTTTTGTTAATAAAATGTTAAAATACTTGTAAATAATACTGTCTATTTACTCAAGTACCATTTTTTTTTCTAAGATTGTCGAAAAAAATCTTGTAATTTAGAAAATTTCTGAATTTCGAATTATTCGATTAACCGATCATTTTTAAAATTTTATTCGTTGAATGGAATAATTACAAAATGGAAAATGTCAATTTATCGTTTAATCGAACAATAAAAAAACCCCGATTAATTGAACACCCTAATTATTACCAATGTGAAGTTGAGGGCTGGTGAATTTCAAAAAATAATCTATTATTTACACATCTGACAGTGGAGAATTGAAAACGTAGTAAAATTCGAGTTTCATCATCAATTGATGAAACAAAGAAAGTAATATTTTGTAAACTCCACACGAAGCGGAAGAGGGTGCATATATGTTAGTCATTACTAGGGATGAGATTTTCATGCACTAAAAAATCGAAAATATACGCTTAAAATATGCACTAAAAACTTAAAAATATGCACTAAAAAATAAAATGTGTGCAATAAATGTCTTGTTTTCATTCGAAAAACTTATTAAAAATGCAAAAAAATACACCGGGCTTAAATTGTAACATCTAAAACTTTAAATAAAATTAGGCCAATCAATAAAAAAAAATTAATAAGAAAAAAATAATTTTTCTCATTTTCAAAATAAATTTTTAAATTTTAAAATAGTTTTTGAAACAAATAAATTTCGATTTGTGTTTTTGCTAATTTATATCAAAATATGCAAAAATATGCACTTAACAATTAAAAATATGCACAATATATGCACTTAAAACCAAAATATGCAAAAATATGCATTTTAACCAAAATATGCAAAAATATGCAAAAGCAAATCGATGCCATTTTAAAGCAAATTTCTTGATTCGGAAAGATAATTGGTCAAAATTGTTTTAAGACCACCGACAAAAAACATGCATTTGCATGGAAATCTCATCCCTAGTCATTACGTTTGTAACACTAAGGGTGGGATAGTGTTGTGTGAGATTTTAAGCAGCAATATTTGGAAGCGCTAGAACCGCTCATTTTGTGAGGTTGGTAAAAAAAGTGTGTGAGCAAAAAAATGGGGGAGGTCGGATAGGATCTAGGGGTCGCTCATCGGGGTCAAAGTTGGGCGTAGAGGGGAAAAAATCCACAAAAAACCCCAAAACTCCCCTGGTTTTGCTCCTAGAGGGGTCAAATGTGAGACCGGCCCCCATTATTTTTTCCCCTGAACACATTTGCCAAACATACCAAAGCCCTATCTCCAATCCCTAAGGGGGGTCCCATACAAAGGTTCAATTTTTAAAAAATCTTTCTTCTACCGCTCTAGCTGTCCTAGAAGTCACCCTAGAGGAATCAAATGTGTGACCGACCCCCAATATTTTTTCAACCCTAACATTTTCTTGGAACATACCTACCCCCTATCTTCAATCCTTAGGGTGGTCCCCATACATTTTTTTTATTTTTTCTTAAATTGTCATATAAAATCAGCTCCTACCGGTCTAATGGTGCCTCCTAGAGGGGTCATTATCAAGACCAACCCCCATTAATTTTTAGCCCCCAACACTTCTTCTGAACATACCAATTCCATATCTCCAATTCCTAAGGGGTCTCCCACACAAAACGACATTTTTGTTAAACTTGATCCCATCGCTCTAACTATCGCAGGGGTGACCTTAGAGAAGTTAAATGTGTGACCGACCCCCAATATTTTTTCAGCCCCAACATTTTCCCCAAACAAACCTACCCTCTATTTTTAAGCCTTAAGGGTGTCCCCACACATTTTTTTTTTTTAATTTTTTTTTTTTATAAAATTTGCGCCTACCGCTCCCACTGTGCCTTTTAGGGACGGGAAATGCAGACTGACCACCATTAATTTTTGCCCCCTACATTTTTTCTGAACATACCTACGCCGTATGAAAAACTAAGTGTTTGAAACCAAATTCGGCAAAACGTCTGGACCAGGAGTGCTAATGTTTGCGCGTTTTGAAGAGCAGTGGGAAAATATAAAAGACAAACCGTACAGTCTTGGCATATAAGATGAGGAAGTGGCAGGCAACATACCAGCTCAAGTCCAAACTGACATCAAGTTGTTTAGTTGGACTCAAATACAAGAAAAGCATCCCAGAGACGACTACAAGGAGTTTCTTGAAATTGTTTTATTATACCTTGGCGAAAATATTCCTAATAAGCATTTTAGCCCACCAGGACCCATCAGTCATGCTCGATGGATGGCAAAAGGCATATATTGCCTAAAAATGTGTTTGTTCCGAAAATATATCGGTTTGGCCAAAAAAGAATTAAATGCACTTCTTGATGTGACCGTTTTCATCATAACAATTTACGTAAAAGCTTGGTTTAGCGCTACCAAAGCAATAGAAGCTCCAAATAATGATTTGAACTTTTTGAAAGCGATTGTCAATTATGCTTCAATTGATAAGATTCTGTCGCAACGATTGGTCAAGAGATTCTGTGGACATCTCTGGTATCTCAGTGGCGAAGCTGTTGCTCTCGCACTATTTGATCCGAATATCTCTTGTGAAATAAAACGAAAAATGTCGAATGCAATTCGTATATTTGAAGAAGAGAAAGAGGCATTGGAGGAAGAGTTATCTGACGATGAGATGGACGAATCGTCTAACGAAGACAGCGAGGAAGAAGAAGACGTTGATATCGGGGAAGAAGATGCCTCAGAGGAAAGCGGCGACAGTGGCAACAAGGATTGTAATCCTCCAGTACATGTTGTTGGATTCGAAGGTGTGAAAAGAATTAACATGGCATCGAAACAAGTGAATCAAGAACTCATGAAAACTGATTTAAGCCACTACGTCACACCTGAGACTCCAAAGTTTTTTGCACGCTTCGGAATAACAACAAATTTCATTGCTTCCGATCCAAATACTTGGGAAAATCGTCAGGACTACCAGCGAGCGCTGCAAATATTACGTAAATTACATGTTGTCAACGACGCTGCCGAAAGAGGCGCAAAATTAATAGAAGACTATAAGAACGTGTTGTGCCGTAACGAGGAGGAAAAAATTGTTTTGCTTCAGGCCGTGGCCGAAAATCGGAAACAATATCCATCACACGATAAAAATAAATTAATTTAATTTATAGTTATTTATCATTTTCAAGTTAAAAAAAAAATATTTTTTACGCTAAGTGACTATTAAATTACAAATTAAAGACCTCGGATTTCTCGATAAAATAAATAAAAAAATTGTGGGGTAACACCTTGAAGATAGAGGGTAGGTATGTTTGAAGAAAATGTTTTAACTAAAAAAATATATGGGCAGGTCGTACATTTGACTTCTCTGCATACATTACTAATTTAGTTTTCCCCAGGGGAGCACCCCTACAAAGTGGAAATACGGCGTAGGTATGTTCAAAAAAAATGTAGGGGGCAAAAATTAATGGGGGTCAGTCTGCATTTACCGTTCCTAAAAGGCAGAATGGGAGCGGTAGGCGCAGATTTTATAAAAAAAAAATTAAAAAATAAAAAAAATGTGTGGGGACACCCTTAAGGCTTTAAAATAGACGGTAGGTTTGTTTGGGAAAAATGTTGGGGCTGAAAAAATATTGGGGGTCGGTCACACATTTAACTTCTCTAGGGTCACCCCTGCGATAGTTAGAGCAGTGAGAGCAAGTTTTACAAAAATGTCATTTTGTGTGGGAGACCCCTTAGGAATTGGAGATATGGAATTGGTATGTTCAGAAGAAGTGTTGGGGGCCAAAAATTAATGGAGGTTGGTCTTGAAAATGACCCCTCTAGGAGGCACCATTGGACTGGTAGGAGCTGATTTAATATGACAATTTAAGAAAAAATAAAAAGAAGTGTATGGGGACCACCCTAAGGATTGAAGATAGGGGGTAGGTATGTTCTAAGAAAATGTTGGGGTTGAAAAAATATTGGGGGTCGGTCATACATTTGATTCCTCTAGGGTGACTTCTAGGACAGCTAGAGCGGTAGGAGAAAGATTTTTTAAAAATTGAACCTTTGTATGGGACCACCCTTAGGAATTGGAGATAGGGCTTAGGTATCTTTGACAAAAGTGTTCAGGGGGAAAAAATAATGGGGGCCGATCTCACATTTGACCCCTCTAGGAGCAAAACCAGGGGAGCTTTGGGGCTTTTTGTGGATTTTTTCCCCTCTACGCCCAACTTTGACCCTGATGAGCGACCCCTAGATCCTATCCGATCTGCCCCATTTTTTGGCCCATGCATTTTTTTTACGAACCTCACAAAATAAGCGGTTCTAGCGTGCCGAAATCGAAAACTCGTGCACTATCCCACCCCTACATTGTAACACCTTGAAATATCAGTACAGAAACCCATGAAGTACGCCAAGAAAAGTTTTACAGTAACTATTTACGGTTATTCAAAAAGTTTTTAGTTAAAGTTGTTTTAAACGTTTTATCGTTTGTTTTTCAAAAAAAAACTAAAATATTAAAAGATTTATACAGTTGTTAAAACAATAAACTACAAAATTTACGGAATAATATTTTTATTAGTTAAATTATTTTTGACTGATTATACCGTATAATTTTACAGAAGTACGGTTTTTGTAGTTTGTTATTGAAAAAAAAATATTTTTACCCCACAAAATAAAAAATTGTAAACAGTTAAAATAACTGAAATATCGTTTGTTTTTACGGAATGTCTAGTCATTTATTAACGTTTAAAAATAACTGAAAAAGTATGTTGTTTCAAGTGAAATATAAGTAGTCCGTTTTTTAAAAGGAAAAACGATTGTTTTAAAAGTGTTTTCAGTTGAATTTACTTACAAAATATTTTGAGTGTATGTAAAATATCACGAGCTCCGCAGATTTTAAGAACATCTAGCAATGATTGTCCAACCAGTAGGTCGATTTTTTTCTTTGTTTTACAAAAAAATTTCCATTCTCACCCAAAATATTTTATTTAATGTTATTGTCATGCAAAACAAATTTCAATAGTAAAAAAATATTCTCAAAAAAAGTTAAGCCCAAAAAAATTTACATCAAATTTGTGAAAACAAATAATTTACATAAAGTTAAATTTTTCCAGCCAAAATCTTAAAACTATTTTTTTAAGCTAAGAAAATTATAATCGATAAAAAGTATTATTGCCCTTAAATTCATTTGTATTCAACATGTGTTGAGCATTGTTAAGAGTATTCCTGGATTCGGCCAAGTCGAACTAACTTTCTAACTTTTTTTTGGTTTTAGGCTAATTTTACTTTACTAAACCAAATTCTTATTCTTACAGCGTTAACAATTTTTATTTGTACATTCTCATTTCAACAAAAGCCCTAAAATCTTATTTATTAACTTGTTAAATATTGAATAATAAAAAATACTAGACACATGCTCAACATTCATTAAGGAGCAACATAAAAACAAACAGACAGACAGAATGATAGACAAACAAATATAAACCAACTCAAGAAGTTCTTAAGTAAATAGTACTACTAAATACAACAAAAAAACAAAAACAATAATACTAATAAGAATAAGAAAGAATTAAAAAAGTTTACTTCGGCGTTGCAGAATTTATAAATACACTTCGGAACGTAAAAATAATGTTGGTAAAAAAATTAAATTGAGTAAAAGTAGGAAAAATAAATTCGACTAGGCCAAATACATGAATACCCTCCACAATGCCTTTTTAAGTGATAGCAAATTTTCTAAAGTAAAAAAATTTACAATTTTATTTAGAAATATTTTATTTTGAACAAAAAACTTTTTTTTAGTCATTTTTGAAAAAAAAAAAATTGACTAAATTTTTTTGAGTGTAATTTTTTTTTTCGAGTGTAAAATTTGTTTTATGAAAAACTTTGTTCAGATTCTGAATGTCTCAAAATCTGAGACTTTTTCTATAAGAAAAATGTCTCAGAATCTGAGACTTTTTCTATAAGAAAAATGTCTCAGAATCTGAGACTTTTTCTATAAGAAAAATTTCTCAGAATCTGAGACTTTTTCTATAAGAAAAATGTGTTTGAACCTGAGACTTTTTCTAAAGGAAAAATGTCTAAGAATCTGAGACTTTTTCTATAAGAAGAATGTCTTAGGATCTGAGTCTATTTCTATAAGAAAAATGTCTCATTTTTCTATAAGAAAAATGTCTCAGAATCTGAGACTTTTTCTATAAGAAAAATATCTCACAATCTGAAACTATTTCTATAAGAAAAATGTCTCAGAATCTGAGACTTTTTCTATAAGAAAAATGTCTCAGAATCTGAGACTTTTTCTATAAGAAAAATGTCTCAGAATCTGAGACTTTTTCTATAAGAAAAATGTCTCAGAATCTGAGACTTTTTCTATAAGAAAAATGTCTTAGAATCTGAGACTTTTTCTATAAGAAAAATGTCTCAGAATCTGAGACTTTTTCTATAAGAAAAATGTCTTAGAATCTGAGACTTTTTCTATAAGAAAAATGTCTCAGAATCTGAGACTTTTTCTATAAGAAAAATGTCTCAGAATCTGAGACTTTTCTATAAGAAAAATATCTCAAAATATCTCAAAATCTGAAACTATTTCTATAAGAAAACTGTCTCAGAATCTGAGACTTTTTCTATAAGAAAAATGTCTCAGAATCTGAGACTTTTTCTATAAGAAAAATGTCTCAGAATCTGAGACTTTTTCTATAAGAAAAATGTCTCAGAATCTGAGACTTTTTCTATAAGAAAAATGTCTCAGAATCTGAGACTTTTTCTATAAGAAAAATGTCTCAGAATCTGAGACTTTTTCTATAAGAAAAATGTCTCAGAATCTGAGACTTTTTCTATAAGAAAAATGTCTCAGAATCTGAGACTTTTTCTATAAGAAAAATGTCTCAGAATCTGAGACTTTTTCTATAAGAAAAATGTCTCAGAATCTGAGACTTTTTCTATAAGAAAAATGTCTCAGAATCTGAGACTTTTTCTATAAGAAAAATGTCTCAGAATCTGAGACTTTTTCTATAAGAAAAATGTCTCAGAATCTGAGACTTTTTCTATAAGAAAAATGTCTCAGAATCTGAGACTTTTTCTATAAGAAAAATGTCTCAGAATCTGAGACTTTTTCTATAAGAAAAATGTCTTAGAATCTGAGACTTTTTCTATAAGAAAAATGTCTCAGAATCTGAGACTTTTTCTATAAGAAAAATGTCTTAGAATCTGAGACTTTTTCTATAAGAAAAATGTCTCAGAATCTGAGACTTTTTCTATAAGAAAAATGTCTCAGAATCTGAGACTTTTCTATAAGAAAAATATCTCAAAATATCTCAAAATCTGAAACTATTTCTATAAGAAAACTGTCTCAGAATCTGAGACTTTTTCTATAAGAAAAATGTCTCAGAATCTGAGACTTTTTCTATAAGAAAAATGTCTCAGAATCTGAGACTTTTTCTATAAGAAAAATGTCTCAGAATCTGAGACTTTTTCTATAAGAAAAATGTCTCAGAATCTGAGACTTTTTCTATAAGAAAAATGTCTCAGAATCTGAGACTTTTTCTATAAGAAAAATGTCTCAGAATCTGAGACTTTTTCTATAAGAAAAATGTCTCAGAATCTGAGACTTTTTCTATAAGAAAAATGTCTCAGAATCTGAGACTTTTTCTATAAGAAAAATGTCTCAGAATCTGAGACTTTTTCTATAAGAAAAATGTCTCAGAATCTGAGACTTTTTCTATAAGAAAAATGTCTCAGAATCTGAGACTTTTTCTATAAGAAAAATGTCTCAGAATCTGAGACTTTTTCTATAAGAAAAATGTCTCAGAATCTGAGACTTTTTCTATAAGAAAAATGTCTCAGAATCTGAGACTTTTTCTATAAGAAAAATGTCTCAGAATCTGAGACTTTTTCTATAAGAAAAATGTCTCAGAATCTGAGACTTTTTCTATAAGAAAAATGTCTCAGAATCTGAGACTTTTTCTATAAGAAAAATGTCTCAGAATCTGAGACTTTTTCTATAAGAAAAATGTCTCAGAATCTGAGACTTTTTCTATAAGAAAAATGTCTCAGAATCTGAGACTTTTTCTATAAGAAAAATGTCTCAGAATCTGAGACTTTTTCTATAAGAAAAATGTCTCAGAATCTGAGACTTTTTCTATAAGAAAAATGTCTCAGAATCTGAGACTTTTTCTATAAGAAAAATGTCTCAGAATCTGAGACTTTTTCTATAAGAAAAATATCTCAGAATCTGAGACTTTTTCTATAAGAAAAATATCTCAGAATCTGAGACTTTTTCTATAAGAAAAATGTCTCAGAATCTGAGACTTTTTCTATAAGAAAAATGTCTCAGAATCTGAGACTTTTTCTATAAGAAAAATGTCTCAGAATCTGAGACTTTTTCTATAAGAAAAATGTCTCAGAATCTGAGACTTTTTCTATAAGAAAAATGTCTCAGAATCTGAGACTTTTTCTATAAGAAAAATGTCTCAGAATCTGAGACTTTTTCTATAAGAAAAATGTCTCAGAATCTGAGACTTTTTCTATAAGAAAAATGTCTCAGAATCTGAGACTTTTTCTATAAGAAAAATGTCTCAGAATCTGAGACTTTTTCTATAAGAAAAATGTCTCAGAATCTGAGACTTTTTCTATAAGAAAAATGTCTCAGAATCTGAGACTTTTTCTATAAGAAAAATGTCTCAGAATCTGAGACTTTTTCTATAAGAAAAATGTCTCAGAATCTGAGACTTTTTCTATAAGAAAAATGTCTCAGAATCTGAGACTTTTTCTATAAGAAAAATGTCTCAGAATCTGAGACTTTTTCTATAAGAAAAATGTCTCAGAATCTGAGACTTTTTCTATAAGAAAAATGTCTCAGAATCTGAGACTTTTTCTATAAGAAAAATGTCTCAGAATCTGAGACTTTTTCTATAAGAAAAATGTCTCAGAATCTGAGACTTTTTCTATAAGAAAAATGTCCCAGAATCTGAGACTTTTTCTATAAGAAAAATGTCTCAGAATCTGAGACTTTTTCTATAAGAAAAATGTCTCAGAATCTGAGACTTTTTCTATAAGAAAAATGTCTCAGAATCTGAGACTTTTTCTATAAGAAAAATGTCTCAGAATCTGAGACTTTTTCTATAAGAAAAATGTCTCAGAATCTGAGACTTTTTCTATAAGAAAAATGTCTCAGAATCTGAGACTTTTTCTATAAGAAAAATGTCTCAGAATCTGAGACTTTTTCTATAAGAAAAATGTCTCAGAATCTGAGACTTTTTTTATAAGAAAAATGTCTCAGAATCTGAGACTTTTTTTATAAGAAAAATGTCTCAGAATCTGAGACTTTTTCTATAGGAAAAATGTCGCAGAATCTGAGACTTTTTCTAAAGGAAAAATGTCGCAGAATCTGAGACTTTTTCTATAGGAAAAATGTTTCAGAATCTGAGACTTTTTTTTAAGAAAAATGTCTCAGAATCTGAGACTTTTCCTATAAGAAAAATGAATCTGAGACTTTTTCTATAAGAAAAATGTCTCAAAATCTGAGACTTTATAGGAATAATGTCTCTGGCCCTTAGAGTTTTTCGATGGAAAACCCAAGATAATTTTAAATATATATTTTTCTATGTTACCAACGTATTGACAAACTTATATGCACCCTCAATTACTAAACAGTAAGTGGAGGTATATACAAAAACTTGTAATAAAACTTAAGGCTGTTGAACTTATAACTTAAAGAAAAAATGAAGAAAGAATGAACTAATGATTGCACATGCCCCAAAAGAATGAAAGTAAAAATCAAAAATATAAAAAAAAAATATATTGTACACTAGAGATCTAAACCTAATCCACTTGTTACTATGGTAACAATAAATAACTGGCAGAAAGACGAAATGACAAAAGGGCAGAATGAATGTCATACACACCAACTGACAGATAGATGAGCAAAGAAAAAAAATTAAATTATGATGAGAATCATGACGATTAGGACATTGATGAAGATAAAGATAATAATGATAAAAACTTATATAATAATGATGAAAACGAAGACAAAGATGTAGAAAACAATCAAAAAATATAAATTGTGACGGTCAAAAAAGTAGCACTAATTATAGTTTTAAAATATTTTGATGTTAAACTTTGTGCGATAAAAATAAAAAATGTGGATAAATATGTTCAAGAAATATAAAAAATAATAAAATTAATTTTTAATTATCTTGTTGTCCTGTGACTTTTAGATCAAGATATAAAACTAAAAATCTGCGGAAAGGATGATCAGAGTTTAGCCAAAGAAGCTAAAAAATATTATTCAAAAAGCAGATTATATTGCCTTAAATGAGCCATCGAATTTAGAATGAGAGAACTTAAAATCAAAAATTAAACCGCCTTATTTTTATTACAACTAATTTATCGTTAACAATTTAAAAATTTCCGATTTAAAAAATTCCTAAAATATAACAGATTATATAAAACTTGGTGCTATTATCTTCATCACAGTTGTATGTATTTAACAGGACTAATGATCAATAAAGCACTACAGCATAATTTTAAAGACCTTTCTTTATACACAAAATATCCCTCTAAGGAAGAATTTTTTTCGAAACTGCAAATTTTTGGTAAAATTTTAAATAATAACAGTTTTCAGACAGATAAATTTATTTTGTGGTCCGATTTTAATGAAATTTTATACAAATAATATAAATGGAAATAATATTAACTTGGGGTGTTTCTATTTTTTTCACGTTAGACATGAACCTATAGCCACTGGGTACTTTTCTACTTATTTCGGAAATGGGTCCCATACAGGCGCGGATCCACGGAGGGGGAAAGGAAATGAATGGAAAGAATCTTAAAATTTTGCTAAAGCAAATATGTTTCTGAATATAAGAGTTTTTCTACATAATAAAAGTGTCAAAATATTAAAATTTTTCTTTAGAAAAAATACGAGAATTTTTCTACTAGACAAAATATTCCCCAATTTTTCTAGACGAAAAATTTAGTAATTTTTCTACTTAAGCGAAAAATATGGAAATTTTTCTATAGAAAAAAGTTGAGAATTTTTCGCAGAATTTTTCTATAGGAAAAATTTTTTAAATTTTCTATAGGTAAAATCTGAAAATTTTTATATATTTAACAAACCGGTTTAGGAATACCAGAAATGTCTATGAGCAATTGTCATTAACTTTTAATATTTAAGAAAAAAAAAATTGCGATTTTTTTTTCGTGACACATTAATAAGACTTTGTACTTAGGTAAATAACATTATAAATAAGTAATTCAAATCCGTCCGCGTGCATTAATTTGAGCGATCGCACCCAAAACTATGGCGGTTTAAAGTTAAAATTTTTT
This sequence comes from Pegoplata infirma, assembly GCA_963921195.1. NCBI lineage: Eukaryota > Metazoa > Arthropoda > Insecta > Diptera > Anthomyiidae > Pegoplata > Pegoplata infirma. The sequence continues at coordinate 99,124,749 of OY992540.1, read as the reverse complement.
AAAAAATTGCCAAAATTACATTTTTTATCCAAAGTTAACCAAACGTACCATTTTGTATTATGCTTACCCAGAGCTAAAATACATATTCAAACATGCATAAAATCTTTGCTAAATATCGAGATATTTGCATTTAACCAATTTTTTTTGGCACATTTTCCAATATTTTGGAAATAAAAATGTTTCCAGCGGTTTAATTGTTTTTTAGAAAAATATTACCAAATGCATTAACAAAATTTCAACAAATTCTTAGTTAACACCATTATTCTATCTCTAATAGGTAAGAAACAGCAGTGGTTTAAAGGGAACATTTTTGAAAAAAAAAAATAATAATTTTGATTTTTTTTTTTTTTTAACATTAAATGTCTGATTTTACAGTGTTGTCCTTCACTGAATATTGAAACTATTCAAAGTATGATTAATAATGCTAATATTAAGGTTATTACGAAATATTTTAACGTTATTACTATTTTATCAAGGTTATAAAAAATTTTTGCGATTTTTCGCGATTTTCGCGACTGCAAAAATCAATGGACTAATTTTGAAATATTATTTGAATAAAGCCCTGTTTTCGCATATCCGTATATATGTTAACATTAACCGATTAACTGAAAACGCATCCACGTTTAACAAAATTTACTTGGCATCACTTCTGTGAAAAGGGTTTGTGTATTTGCTATTAACAAAGGAAAAGGTTTGTGTCTTTGACATTTCAATAAAAATGTGAACTTGTCATCACTTTTTATCGACGCTTCATTTTAGCGCCGATAATTATACAAGTTAAAAATAAGCGTGGATAATTTAAAATTTGTATGGGTAAGCGTATATACGGTTATGCGAAAACAGGGCTTAAGACATGTCAAAATCTATCAAAATACATTTAAGTATTTTCTACTTTATTTAAGTAATGTAAGTTTTTATATAACCATTAAATTTTAAGGTATCAACAATTTAAAACCACCGAAAAACCGCTTAAATGTTAAATTTTTTCGGGTGCGAATTAATTGAAGATAGAGAATTAAAAAGACTACCAAACGCGCCTTTCACCGACCAATTTCTATAAGCGGCCTGGATGTGCCTTACAAAAAAGTGAAAACTGAAAAACACCGCGGAATTCGCCAATATTAACTTTTGATCAATGTTGCTTTCCATGATTTATTATATTTGCACATACCATTGTTTCTACATGTTCAACTTTCAGCCATGCACATTTGGCTGTCAAATAATGCAAAACTAAAATATCGAAATTTTGCAAAAAATTTAAAAAGTTCATAAAATTTTTGCAATTGAATATTTTTTGGTGCGTTTGTAAATCAAGTGGGAAATGGTAAATTATAAAGTTCACAAAGCATTCGGAACCATTCGGAATAAAACTGGGAGTGTGCCTCGCAAAAAACAGACTTTTTAAAAAATTCACGTTTTTTCTTCCCATCTTTGGAGAGCTGCAGCTTCGTAACCATTGCGAGCACATCACTCGAATCAGTCTCAGATTGTGCATATTTACAAGGGCTTTAACTATGTGTATTTGAATTTTAAAATTACAGTTTGCACCAAAAGCTACAATCAAAAAACCTCGAAAAATTGAAAATTGAAAAAAATTGGTATCAAAGATTTAAGTCCATGTAACTTTTTTCTTATTGATGGCACATCCACTGAACCTACACCAAATAATTGCCCAGGTTTACTGATTAAACGATATTAAATTTGGAGCAATAGCTTTAACGCACCCAACAATATGGAACTTTGAACGAAAAATTTCATGAGAGTATCAAGCGATTTTTTTACATTTTTCAACTTTGCACGTTCCTTACCATGAGATAATGAGACTATTTGCGCTGTGCCTTTGCAGAATTACTCAATATAGTTCCCTTAACATATCTACATTCACAGGTACCACCTAGTTTACAAATAAAAATGTTATTGCGAAATTAGTAAAATATCACAAGCGTTAAAAGTTAATGACAAAAGTCCCTATAGCTTTTAGAAATTAACATTTTTCTTCTACATTTTTCAACTCAAACCCTTATAACAAATAGAATTAGAGCCTGTGCTCGATCTGTAATAACAGAAAAATCAACAAATAACTAATTTTCTGTAGGAAAAACCTGAGAATTTTTGTATAGGAAAAACTTGAGAATTTTCTATATTGAAAATCTAACAATTCATCTGGGTTAAAAGGAAAGTAAAAAAATTTATAAGAATTTTTTCTAGAAAAATTTCAAATAATATCAAATTTATCTTTAGAAAAAATGTTTTAAAATCTTAAGTTTTTTACAGGAAAAAAGTAAAATTAACAGAAAGTTTTTCTATAGAAAAATTAGAAAATTTTCTTCGGGGAATATTTAAGAATTTTTTATAGAAAAAAAGTAATAAAAGCTGAGCATTTTTTATAGGAAAAATTACACAAAAGCTGTGACTTTATTTTAAAAAACATTAGAGTTTTTTATAAAAAAAAAAATGTAATAGAATATAAGAATTTTTCTAAACAAAAAGTTATACAGAATATGTGACCTTTTTATACGAAAAATGTCTCGGAATCTGAGATTTTTCTATTTAAAAATGTTAAAAGTCTAACATTTTTTCCTGAGGAAAAATTTCTCAGAATCTGAGATTATTTCTATTAGTAAGGTGTCTCAGAATCTAAGACTTTCTAATAGGAAAGCTAACAAGGGAAGTATCTAAACCCTTATGAAACGATTTGCATTAAACGTAAAATAGAAATGAAGAAGACAATTCTAAGGTTGGGGTGTATCGGCTTATCGGCCATATCGTGGATTTAGGGGTTCAAAACCTGGGTCAAAAAATGGCGAAAAGATAGTTTTTTGATTTTTCAGCCATTTCTTTCTAAGAAACTATATGATGTTTGCATATGAAAAGAAAGGTATTTTTAATGCCTATCCAACGGTGGCATAACCTTGTAAAAGTTTGGCTTCGTTAAATTTTTTTTTCATGAAAATGTGTAATTTTTGGGGGGTATTTATATAAAACCATAGGCCTACGATCTCCATTTGAATACGAAATAATCTTTATTAAATTTAAGTCGACACGTATTTTTTCTCTAGAGGATATTCCGGTTAGTTCGGGAGGTATCGAAATTTTCCCGGAGGTCCACATTGTTTCATAAGGGGACAACGGAATTTTGAAACAATGATATGGCCAATTAGCCGAGACACCCCAACCTTAAAATCGTCTCTTTTATATGGGTGAAATCAAAAAATGTCAACCAAACCGTGTAATCGTGTAATATCTCATACATTGGTTAAAGTATTCGCATATTTTCTTTTGTACAACGTCATATACATTGCCGTTATACATAACTAACATCATTCTGGATATTAATTAGCTGTTTTAAACAAGTTATTTTAATTTTTGTAGGCCAAATGTAAACTCCGTCGCCAATAACCAATTCAGTTTTTAAACTTTAACCGGTTATATCTTAAAAACCAATAAACCAAGAGCTTAATAATTGAATACATTTTTAAAGAGGGAATGTTGACGTTCTTAAAAAAAATTTTTATATAGTCATAACTATCTCTTTTACTCATACAAACACGGCTTCAATTGTGTAACGATTTTTCGACACTTTTTTTATACATTGTGGAACCCGATAATTTTGTTGTTTTTGACGTATTATGTTTAGAAAAATAATATGTTATTGCCCCATTTATTAAACGCGAGGCTATAAAGTATCATTGTGCATCATTGGTTTCAAGTTTTTTCATTGCATATTAATTTCCCGGTATGAAAAGCTAAATCATAAATGAAAAATCGAAAAATGATGTAAACTCCGTCTCCACGTTTACAACAAAGCTACTTATCGTGTATCTGAAATATCATCATATTTTGACGTATCTAGTTGACATCTAATGATTTTTTTTCGGAAACTAATTTCCGACAAATAGATTTTGAAAAAAAGCGCAAAAAGTGACGAAATGTAAACTCAGTCTCTGTAAACTCCGTCAACTTTTTTTTTTTTGCAGATAGCAATAAAAAACTTTATGTAGTTGTTAAAACCGATGCAAATATTAACACTAGGCATTCAAAAAATAAAAAAACTCATTTTGACAGATATAATAATAAATTGATTTTACATTTCCTTGGAAAAATCCTGTTAAAAAAAAAATAATTGTAAAATCTTTAATAACAAAAACAAGAAAAAAATCCTAATTACAAAAATTGTTAGAAATTACATAAATAAGTTTTTTAAATTACAATAAAATGTTTTCAAAAAAAATTCAAAAAATTTAATGTATTTTTCTACGGTGAATGTAAACTCCGTCACCAAAAAAATCATAAAATTGTCGATAAAATTTGTTTGAAACAATTTGTAGAAGAGATTTTTTATAGTTATATTAGTAGTGATTTAACATATCGATTTTAATAAAAAAATTCAACAAAAATTAAAATTTTTTGTTTGTACAATTTTGGCTCAAAAACACTGACATTTTTTGATTTCACCCATATATATTTTAAGTTTCAGGCAAATCGGTTCATAAGGGTTGAGATACTTCCCTTGTAAGACATTTCTCATAGGAAAAAAAGGCTTAGAATAAAAAATCTCAGGTAAAATAAATATTATTATCAAAACAAGTAGAAAAGTTAAATTCTACTTTGCCGAATCTATGAATACCCTCCACAATGCATTTTTTTAAAGGGTAGTACATTTTTTAACGTGAAAAAATTAACAATTTTGATAAGAAATATTTTATTTTGAGTAAAAAACTCTTTTTTTGTCATTTAAAAAAAAAAAAAAAAACTACTAATTTTTTTTTTTTGAGTGTAAAATTTTTTTCGAGTGTAATGTTTTTTTTTTACTGTAAAAATATTTCTGAGTGAATACACGTACGTATGTACACAAAATATTGTCATTTTGGTAAAAAAAAAAACTAAATTTTTTTTTTGTGTAAATTTTTTTTTGAGTGTAAAATTTTTTTTGAGTGTAACATTTTTTTTGGGTGTAAAATTTTTTTCGAGGGTAATTAAGTTACCAATTCTTTTTAAACTAAACAAGTTTAAAAAGCATTGCTTTAAAATTTAACAAGTTTGAAAAGCATTGCTAAGTTACAACCAATGCTTTTAAAACTTGTTAAAACACGTGGCATTTTAGATGAAAATAATCTGAAATTCAGGGTTTTGCTTATAACTTTTGAACCACTGGACCGATTGAGCTGAAATTTAATACCAAACAGACCCGGGGAACGACAAAGATACATGCCAAGCTTCAGTAGTCTCATTATTGTCTTTCGAAAGTTATCGTGTTTTTTATCTCGTAAATTCGCGAAACACCCTTGCCGAAATTTACTCTTTTGCTCATAACTTTTGAACCACTGGACCGATTTAGCTGGATTGCAATACCAACCTGACCAGGTAAATGACGAACATATATGCCAAACTTCAGTAGCCTCTGTAAAGTCTTTCAGAAGTTAGCGTGTTTTCTACGGACGGACAGACAGACAGACAGACGGACGGACGGACGGACATCGCTAGATCGACTTAAAATCGATCGAGGATCATAAATATATATACTTTATGGGGTCCTAGACCAATATTTCGAGGTGTTACAAACGGAATGACAAACTTATATATACCCTCTATCACTAGAGTGGAGGGTATAAAAATTTTCTAAAACCTAAGACTTTTTCTTATATGAATTCAATTTGAAAAATGTAAAAGTAAATTTAATTTCTAAAAATTATAGCCATTTCTGGTATTCCTATACCGGTTTCAAACAGTTCCAGTTAACTGTCATCATCAGAAATTTCAAATGTCGGCTTGTTTCGCTAATCGTAATCGATCTTCTTCCATATATGTGAATTTTTTTATTAACATGAATACCTAACCTGACCAACTGTTTTTGTGTGAAAAGCGGGATGGAAAGGTTGAAAAAGCGGGATTTTGGTCTAAAAAGCGGGACTTTTTTATATCCTCGACTTGCAATTAGTGATAGTAAATTTGTAACAGTTCGAAAAAGTATAAAAATTCATAATTTTCAAACGATTTTAATATGACGAAGTGATATCCGTCCGTCTTTCTGGCTGTCTGAATGTCTGTGGAAAACATACTTACATACTTTTAAAAAAAAGCAGTTTGTAATTTTTCTGGTCAGGTTGATATTGAATTTCAGAGAAATCGGTGCAGTGGTTCAGAATTTATGAGCAAAACCGTGAATTTTGGATTGGTTTCGCCTCCAATTCACGTGGTAAACAAAACGTTGAACACGCTTCGAAAGACACTGGTTAGCCACAAAAATAGTTTTCAAAATATTTTTATCACTGCAAAAAAATTTAATAAAAAATCATTTACTTAAAAAAATATATTCCTAGTCTTGCAGACTTTGACTTGCAGACTTTGACTAGGAATATATTTTTTTAAGTAAATGATTTTTTATTAAATTTTTTTGAGTGTAATTTTTTTGAGGTGGATTTTTTTTTAGAAAATTTTGGATTTTCGATGCTCCTCAACACTGGATTTGTGAAACGAGCTGAAATATCTGCTAATTTTGTTTAAAATTTTAAAAAAAAAATAATTTTGCAGATTTGAAAAATGTGTCAAATTCAAAAATTATATTTTATATCAAATTAACAAGGGTTACCGATATCTCGAAAATTATATATTTCTTACCTAAGTGCGTTTTTTTTTTATAATTATTAGGTCCTGTTGTTCCTAAGAGGAACAAAGGGCCGTTCGGTTTCATTAATAGTTGGTTGTTTAGGATGCGTAGCTTATTAGACTAAAGCATCCGAGACTGGTGCTAGGGCTGCTAGCTAAGCCTACCAGACAGGCGAGAGTTGGTCACATTTGTATAGCGAGCCGCTTGATGCAAGAACAGACGCCCGCTCGCGGAGGCACCAAAATGATGAAAACCGCAACAGCCATTGGTTATTTAATGGCGCCAATCACTCGCCATGTCATTTCGATAATCATTGACACTCAGAATTTAAATGGAAACCGGATCAACCCGGATACCTTCTGAGACTCTACTCTCGAAACCGCTGATTGTCCGCGACTGCATTAAGCAGCTACCTCACATATCTGCAAGACGTACCACTATCCGCAACCTGTGACGCGTCCGTTAGCACTCAGCTGTGCTTCCCACGTGCAATAACAAATCGTACAACTTCACATAGAAGTGAAATTGTATGATTTATTATCCGCAGTTGGGCGGAAACTGAGTGCGATTGGGCAACTTTAAACAAAAATTATTTTATTTTGAGCATATTCATAAAATTTGTTTTTATATTTAGTGAATTTTTGCCCAAAATTCGAACTTTAACTGATTTTCTCGGGGTCAAAGAGATAACATATTTGGCTCAAAAATTTTACCAGGTACTAATGTCAGGTCATTTAAAAATTTTCAAAATATCGATTACCCTATTGAACACGTCTCGAAAAAAATAGATTTTTTTTTAAAATTAAAATTTAAATGAGTCAATTATTGTTTTGATCAGCATTTTTGTTATTTTCTTTAGCTAACAATTTTTTTTTTTCTTCTGCATTTATCAACTTGAACCCTTACAACAAATATAATTAGAGCCCGTGCTCGATCTGTACTTACAGAAAAAATCAAATAAAATTACTGACAAAATATGTCGCCATTAGGCACGTCTCCGAAACTGAAAATGCAAATTCCTTCATTTGTGTCTGCAATTCCAGATCATGTTGGTAACCCTTGCGAAATAATGTAAGAGACAAAAAAGTTGAAAGAAAGTATGAAGTGAGGTTGAGATTGCTAGAAATAGAGTTGTAGTGTTGGAAACTGTCAAAATTTATTCTGTAGGAACTAAAAATATTCACATATATAAACAAGTAGAAAAGTTAAATTCGACTTGGCCGAATCTATGAATACCCTCCACAATGCCCTTTTTAAGTTATAGTAAATTTTCTAGAGTGAAAAAATAACATTTTTGATTAGAAATATTTTATTTTGTTTAAAAAAACTTTTTTTTAAACTAATTTTTGAAAAAAAAAAAATAAATAATTTACTAAATTTTTTTTTGAGTGTAAAATTTTTTTTGAGTGTAAAATTTTTTTCGAGTGTATTTTTTTTTTCTTTTAGTGTAAAAATATTTTTGAGTGACAAAAATGCGTTGTAAAATATTTTTGTGACTTACCAATGTTTTTAAAACCTGTTTAACGGGGTTTCAACACGTGAATTTAAGGTGAGGTGAATCTGAAATTTACGGTTTTGCTAATAACTTTTGAACCACTAGACCGATGTGACTGAAATTTAAAACGAACCGGACCAGAGGAACGGTAAATATATATGCCACACTTCAGCACCCTCAGAATTGCCGTTCGAAAGTTATCGTGTGTTTTATCTCGTAAATTCCAGAAAAACCCTTGCCGAAATTCACTCATTTGCTTATAACTTTTGAGCCACTGGACCGATTTTGCTGGATTGCAATACCAACCTGACCAGGTAAATGCCCAATATATATGCCAAACTTCAGGAGCCTCCGTAAAGTCTTTCAAAAGTTAGCGTGTTTTCAACAGACAGACAGACAGACAGACAGACAGACAGACAGACAGACAGACGGACAGACGGACGGACGGACGGACGGACGGACGGACGGACGGACATCGCTAGATCGTCTTAAAATCGATCGAGGATCATGAATATATATACTTTATGGGGTTCTAGACCAATATTTCGAGGTGTTACAAACGGAATGACAAACTTATATATACCCTCTATCACTAGAGTGGAGGGTATAAAAACAGTTTTCATTAACAAGACAAACCGACATTTAAAATCCTACTGATGATGACACTAACTGGGGTGTTTGAAACCGGTATAGGAAATACCAGAAATGTCTATAATTTTTAGAAATTCAATTTTTCTTCTGCATTTTATCAACTTGAACCCTTATAACAAATATAATTAGAGCCCGTGCTCGATCTGTACTTACAGAAAAAATCAAATACTCGGGTTTTACTTTATTTATTGTCGGCAACATATAGGGGGCCCCCGTAGGCTAGTTGGTAGCGTGCTAGTCTTTCAACGTGGGGGTCGTGGGTTCGATTCCCACCAGAACCCTTGGTTTTTTTCGCTACAACGAGACGACGGCCATTGTTACCAGTTCTCGGTTAGGTTGAATTTATTAAAAATGAGTTTTTAATAAATAGAAAGAATAAATAAAAATAATTGATCATGTGATGTGATCAAAACTATTATTGTCGGCAACATATTAGAATGCAACAAATATGAATTTCTTCGTAATTTTGTCATAAGTTTAAAATTCATTTGCTAAATTAATAATTTTTTTATTTGACTTTAAATAAAAAATTTATCAAAATCGAAAAAGTAATTAATTGAAAAAAAATCTATTAATCACCTACAATTTTATGATTGATATAACAATTTTCTTCATCGGAGGAGTTTCAATTAAAAAATTAATTGAATCCGCGTTTTTGTTAATTGAAATCCGTTTTCAAGTCTTTATGTGTATTCATACCATTAACAATACTGATTGGCAGACTCTCTAACCCGCACAACCACCGCATTGTTAGAATATATTGCAGACAAAACACGTTTTGTGTTCAACTATTGTTTTTGATCTACATATTAATAATTTCTACATAGAGTAATTTGCGTCTACGGCGAAAGCATTTTTTTTTAGCAATTTAAATTTTACATCATGCCTCTATCAACTTTTTTTCTCTATATATATTAGGGTGGTTTTTTATTTTATTTTTTTTGGAATTTCGAGGAGCGCGCAGCGGATTTTTGTGCCATTTGATGTTAAAATAATTATGTAAAAAAGCCATTTTGGCTTTTTCTCGAAACTTTGACCTTCTTGCGCCTCGGGTTAATTTTATCCGATTTAGCTCAAATTTTTACACAATTATTTTAACATCAAATGGCACAAAAATCCGCTGCGCGCTCCTCGAAATTCCAAAAAAATAAAATAAAAAACCACCCTAATATATATATTATGCGCAAGGTTACCAACATGATCTGTAATTGCAGACACAAATGAAGGGCTTTGCATTATTTTTGGGAGACTTGCCTTATGGTAACATGTTTTGTCAGTATTCATTTTCGGTAGAAAAAATAACTCAGAATCTAAGATTTTTTCCATAAAAAAATGTCTTAGATTCTAAGAATTTTAGAAAAATATTCCAGAATCCGAGAAAAGGTCTTAGATTCTGCAATTTTTTTTTTTTTGAAAAATGTCTAAAAATCTAACACTTTTTTATTAGGAAAATTTCTGAGACTCAGACTCTGAGAATTTCTCTATAGTAAAAATGTCTCATAAGCTGAGACCGTTTTCTATATGACAAATGTCTCGAATCAGAGACATTTTTTTAAGAAAAATTTCTTAGATTCTCTTGGGAAAATATGACTCAGAAAATCCTTGAGATTCTTAGACTTTTTCTTGGGAAAACTGTCGCAAAAAACTATACTTTTTCTATAGAAAAATGTGTCAGCATCTAGGAAATTGTCTCAAAAAATTTTGAAAAGTCTTCAATTTTTCTAATATTATGTACTTTCTATAGTTTTTCAACCCCTTAAAATTTTGGCGTAGAAAGATCGGTATCTTAGACCTTATCTGTAGGAAAATAGAAAAAAAATGTTCAGAAGATTAGAACTTTTCTATGGAGAAAAAGTCACTAAATCTAAGAATTTTTCTTTACAAAATTTTTTTTAATATAAAAATCTTTGGTGTGAGAATTGCAAAAGTACCAGAGAAATTTCTATATGAAAGTGTATCAGAATTTGAAAATTGTTCTTTAGCAGGAATTTTATAAATTCTTAAAGCTTTTCTGTAGCGAAATGCCTCAGAACCTCAGCATTTTTCTATTGGCCTTTAAGCAAATAACTCAGAAACATTTCAAAAGCTTTTTTTGAGTAAACATTCTCAAATCTGACTTATTTTCTATTGGAAAATTGTTTCAGAATCTGGATATTTTACTGTCAGAAAAATGCTTTAGAAACTAAAAATTTCTTAAAGAGGCAGTTTTCAAAATACCTAAATTTTCTTAAGTTGTTTTTATGGGAATAAATTTTTAAAATTTGGCGATGTTTCTATAGAAAAAATCATAATAAACAAGAGTTGACAACTAAAAAATCTTAACTAATGATTCAAATCTGACCTGAGGTTCCCTGAAAAACATTTTTTTAGTACAAAATAATTAAATAATTAAAAGTTATGAGTGATTTCTGAAAAAAGTCTTAAATGTTTTCAACATAACCCTAAATTAACTTATATTTTGTGTAGATACATAAGAAAGAATACGGAAATAAAAAAAAAACGGAGAAAAAGAAAAAAATCTTTACAACAAAACTTTAAAATATGTAAAACAAAATCTAAATTTAATTAAAACAAGTAAAAAAGTTAAATTCGGCCTTGCCGAATGTAGTGATACCCTCCACAATTTCAAAAAGATTATTGCAAAAAACTTTAGTTAAAAGGAAATAACTTAAAAAAAAAATTTTAAAAAAAAAAAATCCGCGAAAAAAAATTTTGGTAAAAAAAAAAAATCCGCGATTTTTTTCTTTTTTTGTCAAAAAATATGTTCGTACTTGTTTAAATACCATTTGGTACTCAATTATGTTCACATATGTCAACCAGAAGCCGAATTAAAGCATTTTGTATTTTTAGGTTATGTTGAATGTACTGAAATTTTTGAGGTGTGCTTACATTTTCGTTCATAACTTTTGAACCGCTGAACCGATATCGCTCAAATGCAATACCAAACTTCTCGGGAGAACTTCCAATAAATATGTTAAGTTTCAGTCATCTCTGTGCAATATTTTGTCCGATAGAGCATTTTCCACAGACAGACAGACAGACAGACAGACGGACAGACGGACAGACGGACAGACGGACAGACGGACAGACGGACAGACGGACATCGCTAGAATGTCTTAAAATCGATCGGGCATTATGAATATATATACTTTATGGGGTCCCAGACCGATATTTCGATGAGTTACAAACAGAATGACAAACTTATATATACCCTCTATCACTAAGTGGAGGGTATAAAAAAGTTCGTTAAGTAATAATAAAAAAATTTATAGTTATTTCTATATACATGTGTGTGTGTGTGTCCGTTTTTTGCTTCGTCATATTAACGGGGTTGCCAGACTTTTTTTGGCTTTGACGCCAAATCGGATGTAAAATATCGCCAAAATTCAATTTTGTTCAGATTTCTTAAAAAAAAAATATTTTTATTAAAAAAATTAATTTTGTTAAATAATAAAAGACAGAAATAAACTTTATGGCAAAAATCGCCCAAATCCGGAAAATCTATATATATAAAAGAGTTATGTGACTGACTGACATACTCATTCATCATCGCCCAGCCCAAACCGCTGAAGTTAGAGACTTAAAATTTGGACTGTAGGTTGACCTCCCGGAATAAAGATCCACAAAGGCTGGATTTTTGCCAATGTTGATTCTAATGGGGTAAAAAAGGGTAAAAAACTGTACTTTTGGTACTTTTTATATTTCCCGATACAATGGTCATAGAGACTTGAAATTTGGACTGTATGTTCACCTCTCGCAATATAGATCCACTATGGCTGGAGTTTTGTCAATGTTGATTCTAAGAGGGTAAAAAGGGTAAAAAACTGTACTTTTGGTACTTTTTAAATCTCCTGATATAATGATCATAGAGACTTGAAATTTGGACTGTATGTTCACCTCCTGGAATATAGATCCATTAAGGCTGGATTTTTGCCAGTGTTGATTCTAAGGGAGTCAAAAGGGTAAAAAACTGTACTTTTGGCACTTTTTATATCTCCTGAAATAATGGTCATAGAAACTTGAAATTTGGACAGTATGTTCACATCCTGGAATATATGTAGATCCAGTACGGCTGGATTATTGCCAATGTTGATTCTAAGGGGGTAAAAAGGGTTAAAATCTGTACTTTTGGTACCTTTTATATTTCCTTATAAAATTGTCACATAGACAAGAAATTTGGACTATATATTCACCTCCCGGAATATAGATCCCCTAAGGCTGGGTTTTTGCCAATGATGATTCTAATAAAGTAAAAAGGGTAAAAATATGTACTTTTGTTACATTTTATATTTCTTTAAATAATGGTACTAGAAAATTCAAATTTTCAATGTTGGTTCACCTCCCGGAAAAAAGATTCACTAAGGCTCGCGTTTTGCCAATGTTGATTCTACGGGGGTAAAATGGGTAAAAAAGTACTTTGGTACTTTTTTTTTATATACTGAAATAATGGTTTTTCAAACTTGAAATTAAGAATGCAGGATCCTTTAGTGAAATAAAACATTCTGGAACAAGTACTTTCTGAAAATTCTGTTCCGTTTTCAAAAAGTACCTTTTATAAGAAGTACCTTTTATAAAAAGTACCTTTTATAAAAAGTACCTTTTATAAAAAGTACCTTTTATAAAAAGTACCTTTTATAAAAAGTACCTTTTATAAAAAGTACCTTTTATAAAAAGTACCTTTTATAAAAAGTACCTTTTATAAAAAGTACCTTTTATAAAAAGTACCTTTTATAAAAAGTACCTTTTATAAAAAGTACCTTTTATAAAAAGTACCTTTTATAAAAAGTACCTTTTATAAAAAATACCTTTTATATAAAGTACCTTTTATAAAAAGTACCTTTTATTAAAAGTACCTTTTATAAAAAATACCTTTTATAAAAAGTACCTTTTTTAAAAAGTACCTTTTATAAAAAGTACCTTTTACAAAAAGTACCTTTTATAAAAAGTACCTTTTATAAAAAGTACCATTTATAAAAAGTACCTTTTATAAAAAGTACCTTTTATAAAAAGTACCTTTTATAAAAAGTACCTTTTATAAAAAGTACCTTTTATAAAAAGTACCTTTTATAAAAAGTACCTTTTATAAAAAGTACCTTTTATTAAAAGTACCTTTTATAAAAAGTACCTTTTATAAAAAGTACCTTTTATAAAAAGTACCTTTTATAAAAAGTACCTTTTATAAAAAGTACCTTTTATAAAAGTACCTTTTATAAAAAGTACCTTTTATAAAAAGTACCTTTTATAAAAAGTACCTTTTATAAAAAGTACCTTTTATAAAAAGTACCTTTTATAAAAAGTACCTTTTATAAAAAGTACCTTTTATAAAAAGTACCTTTTATAAAAAGTACCTTTTATAAAAAGTACCTTTTATAAAAAGTACCTTTTATAAAAAGTACCTTTTATAAAAAGTACCTTTTATAAAAAGTACCTTTTATAAAAAGTACCTTTTATAAAAAGTACCTTTTATAAAAAGTACCTTTTATAAAAAGTACCTTTTATAAAAAGTACCTTTTATAAAAAGTACCTTTTATAAAAAGTACCTTTTATAAAAAGTACCTTTTATAAAAAGTACCTTTTATAAAAAGTACCTTTTATAAAAAGTACCTTTTATAAAAAGTACCTTTTATAAAAAGTACCTTTTATAAAAAGTACCTTTTATAAAAAGTACCTTTTATAAAAAGTACCTTTTATAAAAAGTACCTTTTATAAAAAGTACCTTTTATAAAAAGTACCTTTTATAAAAAGTACCTTTTATAAAAAGTAACTTTTATAAAAAGTACCTTTTATAAAAAGTACCTTTTATAAAAAGTACCTTTTATAAAAAGTACCTTTTATAAAAAGTACCTTTTATAAAAAGTACCTTTTATAAAAAGTACCTTTTATAAAAAGTACCTTTTATAAAAAGTACCTTTTATAAAAAGTACCTTTTATATAAAGTGCCTTTTATATAAAGTGCCTTTTATAAACAGTACCTTTTATAAAAAGAACCTTTTATAAAAAGTACCTCTCATAAAAAGTACCTTTTATAAAAAGTACCTTTTATAAAAAGTAGCCTTTATAAAAAGTACCTTTTATAAAAAGTACCTGTCATTAAAAGTACATTTTGTTAAAAGTACCGGAAGAACACTTTTTGGTACTATTTTTTTTTCCTGAGGTATAAATAAAACAAACTTTTTTGTTTTTCAAATCATTACATTGGTGGAGGGTATTTAAAGATTCGGCACAGCCGAATATAACTTTCTTACTTGTTTAGCGCTAGATTTGTTTTTACACGCATTCAAAGTTGGCAATTGTAAGGCATTAAAGTTTTTGTGTACTAAACATGTCCTACTTTAGTGGCCCCTGTTGGTGCCCTTATTGGACATGTGGGGTCCAGCGTCAAAACTTATGCTCGAAATTAAGTCAGCCATAATTTGGGTATTCGGTACTTACTGAACACCCAAATTATTTAAAATAAATCTAGCGCTGAACTGAAAAAAATCCTTGAGGCTTTTGTTTTGGAACATGTCAACCTCCATTTGCTTTTGGTTTCATTCCAATCCGATTTTGGTTGTTGCGCTGTGTAATTACATTTCTGTAAGTGACTTTAAATTAAAAACAAATCAGAAAAGCAATTACAAAAATCTTAAAAAATATAAAAGATTCACATAAATTAAAAAAAAATCAGATAAACTAAAAAAAAATTGGAAAAATTAAGAAACAAGCCAGATTAATCTAAATAATTTTAAAAATAATAGAAAACCTCTGGAAAATTCAGAAAAAAACCTAAAAAAACTGAGATTTTAGGAAAGCTTAAATAAAAGAAAAAAGGGTGGATGCTATTTCTGATTCGGCACTGCCGAATAGCGTTTTTATTTATTTTTTATACCCTCCAACTACAGTATGGGGGTATACTCACTTTGTCATTCCGTGTGTAACGCATCAAAATATCGGTCTAGGACCCCATAAAGTATATATATTTATGACCAGGGATCGATTCTAAGACATTCTAGCGATGTCCGTCCGTCCGTCCGTCCGTCCGTCTGTCCGTCCGTCTGTCCGTCTGTCCGTCTGTCCGTCTGTAGTTAACACGATGCAGTCCAAAATAAAAGAGCTAGACTCCCGACATTTGGCACAAATATGTCTTATGTTAATAGGCAGGTTAAGTTCGCAAATGAGCAAAATCGGGCCAGGGGGAAAAAAGTTCCCCCTTGAAGAACTAAACCAACCTCTGAAAAATAGCATGTTTTTTACGTGATTTTTTGTGTTTTTGTTTAACAAATGCAACATTTTTATGCTACAAGAAGTTCAAAGTACTGCACTTGGACCTAGAGAATTAGAAAATGTCGTTTTGTCGGTCCGCCCCCCCCCCCAATGGGCGTGGAATAAAACATTTTTTTTTTAAATCCTAATGTATTTCTTTTGTGCAAAAAGCATCTTATTTTTTAAACACATATTCGAGAGGAAATTTGCCCCCCCAATTACAAATACCGACCCCCCCCCAAAAAAAAAGAAAACGCCCCTAGATTTTTTTATTTTTTATGCACGTTGGAGGGTATAAAAGATTCGGCCCAGCCGAATTTAACTCTCTTACTTGTTTTTTTTATAACCGAAAAATATTTCACTTCTTTAATAACCTTCTTTTTTTAGTGGGTTAAGCATACGGTTTCATAGTTACATATAAAAAACAGTTGGAAATTGGTGTCAAAATTCTAAAATACCAGTAGATGTTTGTAAAAAAAGTAAGTAGCATTCGGCATAGTATATAGCACAGTATGTTGTGTTTTTGTACACACAAAAAAAATCTTGTAAAATTACCAAAAAAGCATTTTAAAATATTTTTTGCTAACTTCTATTTTACAAGAATTCCTAGTAAAAATTATTTTATTGGTAAAATTACCAATTAAATTGTAAATTTACAACTTTTTTAATGCAATAAAAATTACAAGGACTTCTCGTGGCTTTGCAAGATTTTGTGCTACCTCCTATTTTACGAGAATTTCTAGACAAAATTACAAGCTTTTTTGTAATTTTACAAGTTTTCAACAATAAAACTGTAATTACACAACTTTTTTCATGCGATAATACTTACAAGGAATTCTCGTGACTTAAATAGATTTTTTTTTTTGGAAAATGACCTTGGAAATTTGGACATTTACGAAAAAAAATTGTAAAATTACAAAGAAAAATTTCGACCGAAAATTTTTTGTTAAAACAACAAGGAACACCAACAAATATTGGTAAAATGAGATAACGGCACTTTTTCTAGTAATTTGACAAGATTTTTTTTTTAGTGTATATGTATATAACTAGCAATGTTCAAGTATATTGCCGACGCGGCGCACCATAATCAAAGTACTGAATAAATTAACAAAAATTATCATTATATTTTACGAGTAAGTGTGTACTTTGGATATTGTACATTTTGTAGATACTCTGTGTGTTATAACTAGACAAAAATTTTAGTACATATTTTCAATGGCATATCAAATGAATATATTTACACGAGTATGTAATAGGATGGCTCGTTTTTGGGCTTTTCTCTCGGATCAAATTCTAATACCCGCCAAAAGTGTCGGTCCCCTAAGGGTAACTCACATGCAATATATCACTCCGATCGGAGTTTATCTTCTGTCTCCACTTTGAGCCTCAAAATTAGGGTTTTCGCAAAAAAGGACTTTTTTAAAAAAAAATAAAAAAAATTTAAGGTTTTTATTAAAATAATTAAAAAATTATTTTTGTATAATATTTGATTGTAAATACTCAAATATGAAATTTAAAGATTTTACGGTATCATTAACCCGTTCAAACTTGATACCAAAGAAATGGCATGATTTTGGGGTCGTTCTCAAAACACCTTTTTTCAAAATTTGAAAATTTTATTTAAAAAAAATTTTAAATATACCATTTTTTCTTTCTGAATTTATTAAGAACACCTTGGAGAAGAAAAATGTGAAATATGGCGGATATCCGTCGATCCACTTTTCGGGAATCACGGGGGGAAGTTAGCGGATTTCAAGGAAATGTTGGTTTTAGCAATAATTTGGATTAATAAAATCTTATAAATTTAAATTTTGTGCAAATTAACGGTTTTTGGTGTCGTGGCATTCTATTATATAACTTTAAGTCTGTCATGAAATCTTACAGATCTAGGACGTCTTAAAACCACATTGGCTGGGGGTCAAAAATGACCCCCGCGAAAAATTTGAAGTTTAGAGCTAAATTTTTGTGCTATAAACAAGTATAAAACGGTTTTTGTGTTTCTTACCCCAACTATTATTTCGTATTATTATATTATCATTAAAAAAATCTTTAACCCTTCTTGGTAGGGGGTCAAAAATGACCCATTCAATAAAAAATATATATTTTGTTGATATAAAAAATTTCAAGCACTATGCCTAAAAGTTTTTGTCAGGGTCATTTTTGACCCCTGGCCAATGTGGGTTAAAGATACCTTAAAAATGAGAGATTTAAGGGCGGATATAAAGTTATCTAATATATTGCCACAAATTAATTTTATATGAAAACATATATACTTTTTATTGAATGGGTCATTTTTGACCCCCAACCAAGTTGGTTAACCCAATTTTTTTAAAGATAATATATTATTACGAAATAATAGTTGGGGTAAAAAACATAAAAGCCGTTTTATACCACAGCGTGACAAAACTGACCACTATTTTAGAAAACAAGAGGTGTGACCAACGTTTCTATATATTTGAGACATGCTGATTCGAATGGACTATTCCTTTATTCGATGTATGGTACAGTTTTCTTGCAAAATGTCGTTAAAGATTTGCTGATTTCAAGCCAGTTTTTCAACAAAAAAATTTGCAAAGTTAATGATTTTTAAATTGTATGACATGGAAAACAAAGATATGACTTGTAGCAATATTTCCAATGCAAATTTTCATCTTTTCATCTTAAGCCCTTAAATTCGCGAATTTCTTCATTTTTTTAGTTTTTCGCGATATTAACCGCCAAGTTGGTCTTTGATTAAAAACTTGCTTTTAGTGAATCAAAAAGGTATCCCTATCAATACAAATAGTGGACAAAAAACAGCTATGTTATATGGACCATCATGATGAAAATCGCGAAAACCCGTTTTTTGGAATATGGCAGCATCACTTTACGAGATGATTTAAGGTTCCATCTTTAAGTATATAATGGGGCAACCTTAAAAAATTAACTGACCAAAAATTTGGCCAAAAAAGTTTTCATTTGCAAAAGTTATCTTAACAAAAACTATAATTATTGTGAGGTTAACACTAAAATAATAGTTTTTGTTAAGATAACTTTTGCAAATGAAAACTTTTTTGGCCAAATTTTTGGTCAGTTAATCGTTTAAGGTTTCCACATTATATACTAAAAGATGGAGTCTTAAATCATCTCGTGAAGTGATGCTGGCATATACAAAAAAACGGTTTTTCGCGATTTTCATCATGATGGTCCATATAACATAGCTCTTTTTTGTCCACTATTCTTATTGTTAGGGATGACTTTTTGATTCATTAAAAGCAAGTTTTTTATCAAAGACCAACTTGGCGGTTTTTTTAATTATTTTATAAAAAAACTTGAAATTTTTTTTTTTAAATCCTTTTTTTCAAAAACCCCAATTTTGAGGCTCAAAGTGGAGACAGAAGATAAACTCCGATCGGAGTGATATTTTGCATGTGAGTTACCCTTAGGGGACCGACACTTTTGGCGGGTATTAGAATTTGATCAGAGAGAAAAGCCCAAAAACGAGCCACCCTAGTATGTATATAAAAAAAAAAAACAAAGAAAAAACTGAGTGTGTCAGTACATTTCCACAGGGCTGATTTGTTGATAAGCGTGTGTGTCATTTAATATTGTGTTTAATAATGGGGAAGTAGTGATATTTAGGAGATATATACCAAATTGTATTAGATTAATTTTGAGGTTCAACAGAAAGGAAATACAAACTCTTCGAACAATTAATAAAAATTGCATTATAGTTTTGAAAGAAATTAATTAAAATTCAAAAATAAAAAAAAAATTAAATTTTTTTTTTTAATTTTTAATAAAAAATCGAAAAAAATTTTTTCAACATTTTAATAGTACAATAAAAAACAAAGAGTTTACTATATGTTCTTCGAGGTCATTTAATTTTCCCATCTTAGTATATTCTCCTTACAAAATTTTGTATATATCAGGCTTGAGTTGACGATGGATCCATTGTGGGTAAAATAAATGACCTCGAGCTAAAATAAAATCTTTTAATGCAAAATAAAAACGTTTCTGGTAACTTTACACTGAAATTGTTGCTGGTTTAACACTCGGGAGTACTTCCCTCTAAACTGTTGATAAATTCATATAAATATCAGTTACTATTTAAGTGGTTAAGTGTTTATCACAACTTGTGCAAGTTAATAGAAAATTATAGCAGTAGTTGTTTTGATAACATCCTAATGTGGTTCAAGTTAACTAATTTTTAGAGAATATTGTCAAAACGACTATTTTTGGTAGTAATCATTTTATACACTCAAAATAATATTCTTTCCGTATTCTTCCGTGCATCGTTCGGGACCCCATAAAAATAGAATATTATTGATCCATGCTAGATTCTAATACAATCTCTGAATGTCGGTCCATCTTTAAATCAAAATTCCAAAAAATTCTTAGATTCTAATACACTTTCGTATAATAAATTCTCATATACCGGCAATTTTTCCAACGAAAAATTCGAATATTTAGTAAAAAAAACTTCGCATTGAAAAATTTAGTGATATTGATGCAATTTCCCCACCGAAAAATTCTTATATTCCCGGTGAAAAATGATACAAATATGATCATATATGCGTTCATACAGCGTCATGTATGTCCATATGTGGAGCATATATGGATATTAGAGTGGCACTTAAAAATAAAATTTTCGAATTTCAAAAAGCGCGGGTCGGAATATTGTGTAATTGCGTCTAAAAATGATTGTGTAAAAATTTCAGGAAAATCGAATAACTTTAACCCGTGCCGCTTTGAGGTCAAAGTTTCGGGTTTTTGGGGAAAAAAGACGATGATTTGAAAAAAAAAAATAAAAAAAAGTTTTTATGAAATTAATTAAAATAATTTTTTTTTATTTAGCTTTTACTCAAAACTACTTGGAAAAAATTATGTTAACTTTGTATGACATCATTAACCCGTTAAAAATTTTAAGCTAAAAATTACCATGAATTTAGGGGGGTACTTCAAATGAGTATTTTAGATTTTTTTAAAATTTTATTAAACAAAATTTTTAAATTCAACATTTCTACACAAGTCACTTATAAAAAACATCCTAAAGATTAAATATTAAAAAAATTGGGGATATACACCGACTCAATTTGTTTTTGGAGCCGTTTGATTTTTGTGGATTTCAAGGAAATTAGAATTTTGTGTAAATTTTTTTTTATGAAAATCGATTTTCAAATAAACTGACCAAATTTAAATTTTTTGTTGCTTCTTTTGATCAAATTAATTCAGTTAAGAACTATTAACTTTATTAGACATCGTTAACCCATATTGGCAGGGGACAAATGTGACCCAACCAGCAAATTTAAAGTTTGTTTCTAGAATTTTAAGAATTTTATTGTTTCAAAATCATTTTGGTGGTCTATTACATACTAATTTATAGTGTCCGACCGAATATTTGGCTTCGGCATTGGCCAAAGAGCAGCACTCGGCCAGTATTCGGCTTCGGCTACATTTTTGGCCAAATATGGCCTTATACCGAATAATTATATAAAACTTGTAAGAACGTGTTAAAAAATGTTTTTGTGGAAAAACCAAACACTAAAAAAAGTCTTGCACTCAAAAAAAAATTTTTACTCAAAACAGGTTTCACACTCGAAAAAATGTGCACTCAAAAAAAATTATTTTTACAAAAATTAATAAAAAAAAAAACATTTATGGATTCGGTCAAAATATATTTAAATAGTAAAAACAAATAAAAAAGTTAAATTTGACCGAATCCATAAATGTTTTTTTTAGTAATTTTTGTAAAAATAATTTTTTTTTTGAGTGCACATTTTTTCGAGTGTAAAACCTGTTTTGAGTAAAAATTTTTTTTTGAGTACAAGACTTTTTTTTAGTGTTTGTTTTTTCCACAAAAACATTTTTTAACACGTTCGTACAAGTTTTATATAATTATTCGGTAAAAGGCCATATTTGGCCAAAAATGTAGCCGAAGCCGAATACTGGCCGAGTGCTGCTCTTTGGCCAATGCCGAAGCCAAATATTCGGTCGGACACTATAAATTAGTATGTAATAGACCACCAAAATGATTTTGAAACAATAAAATTCTTAAAATTCTAGAAACAAACTTTGAATTTGCTGCTTGGGTCACATTTGCCCCCTGCCAATATGGGTTAACGATGTCTAATAAAGTTAAAAGTTTTTACTGAATTAATTTGATCAAAAGAAGCAACAAAAAATTTAAATTTGGTCAGTTTATTCGAAAATCGATTTTCATAAAAAAAACATTTACACAAAATTCTAATTTCCTTGAAATCCACAAAAATCAAACGGCTCCAAAAACAAATTGAGTCGGTGTATATCCCCAATTTTTTTAATATTTAATCTTTAGGATGTTTTTTATAAGTGACTTGTATAGAAATGTTGAATTTAAAAATTTTGTTAAATAAAATTTTTAAAAAATCGAAAATACTCATTTGAAGTACCCCCTAAATTCATGGTAATTTTTAGCTTAAAATTTTTAACGGGTTAATTATGTCATACAAAGTTGACATAATTTTTTCCAAGTAGTTTTGAGTAAAAGCTAAATAAAAAAAATTTATTTTAATTAATTTCATAAAAACTTTTTTATATTTTTTTTTTTTTCAAATCATCGTCCTTTTTCCCGAAACTTTGACCTCAAAGCGGCACGGGTTAAAGTTATTCGATTTTCCTGAAATTTTTGCACAATCATTTTTAGACGCAATTACACAATATTCCGACCCGCGCTTTTTGAAATTCGAAAATTTAATTTTTAAGTGCCACTCTAATGGATATATATGACTCTGTATGAAGGCATATATGATCATATTTGCAACATATATGTCTATATACGTAAAATGAGGGCATATGAACATATATGACATATATGCTCCATATATGTCCGCGTATGTCATATATGGGCATATGCCCTCATTTTACGTATATGGACATATATGTTGCAAATATGATCATATATGACTGCGTACAATTTCAAATATGATCATATTTGCTCATATATCCACATATACATATGCATCCATATATTCACATATATGTATCCATACATGCTCATTTTTCACCGGGTTAAGAAAATTTTTATATTTATATACATTTTTCCATAGGAAACTTCTCGTTTCAAGATTTTTTTGTTTTTATTAAAAAAACTAACAGAATCTAAATTTTTTCCTCAAAAAATACTCGGATTTTGCGAATTTTTTTCTACAGAAAAATTCTGAGATTTTAAAATGTTCTTCCTACACTTAAGTTATTAGATTCTGAAACAATTTTAGCAAAAATGTTCGACTTTAATGCTTTCTAACATTCTTTGAGGCAATTTCCTAGATTGTGAGATTCCTAAAAAAAACCTTTAATTTTCTGAGATATTTTAACATAATAATGTTTTTAGGCTGGTGTCTAATTTTAAAAAAGTAGCAGGACGCCACCTCAGTTTGACTATATAAGCTAACGATTAACAAAAAACAAAATTGGAATTACTGTTTTCACTTTCTTAAAACCAAAAATTTTTGTAACTTGGGTTTGTAACTTGGATAATAATTCACCTGGGGAATAAAACAAATATTCACCAGCTGGTGAATAAAACGTAACATAATTATTTTGCATCAATATTTTTTTTTTTTCATCAATATTTTTTTTTCTCAATATTTTTTTTCATCAATATTTTTTTTTTTTCATCAATATTTTTTTTTCATCAATATTTTTTTCCATCAATATTTTTTTTTTTCATCAATATTTTTTTTTTTTCATTAATATTTTTTTCATCATTATTTCTTTTTCATCAATATTTGTTATTTTCATTAATATTTTTTTTTTTTTTTCATCATTATTTCTTTTTCATCAATATTTTTTTTTTCATCATTATTTTTATTTTTATCAATATTTTTATTTTCATCAATATTTTTTTTTTTTTCATCAATATTTTTCATCAATATTTTTTTTTTTTTCATCAATATTTTTTTTTTTTTTTTTCATCAATATATTTTTTCCATAACTATTTTTTTTATCTATATTTTTTTTTTTTTTTTCATCAATATTTTTTTATTAAAATTTTTTTTCATCAATATTTTTTTATTATATTTTTTTTTTCATTAATATTTTTTTCATAAATTTTTTGACAAAAGTGCACTTTACGGAGCACAAAAATTTTTTGGGGGAAAAACGAAATTTAAATTAAGGGGCTGGGCCCCGGACCCATCTGGAGCCAAAAGAGCCTTCAGGCTTGTGTGGATACTTAAATTAAGGGAATTAAAAAATAAAAATAAATATAAAGAGGGCTAGGTCCCAGGCGCCTCCTAGGTCCATAGAACCGTCCTGATGGTATTTTTTCAAAAAAAAAAAATATAAAATTTTTCTAAATTATTAAAAAGAACGTCCAGCCGGTCTTACGGCCAGGCTCAGGGACTACAAAACCCATAAATTATTTTAGTGGCATCGCAAAATAAAGTTTGATTTGTGTGTCAAGCCTTTTACCCGGTTAGTTACTAAATGGCTAAACTATTGAACAGAAAGATACTATAATGGATCTAGTGGGTAAAATATTGTTCAAATACATACAAAAAATACATATTTGCAATCGTTAGCAAATTACCTTTCATTTGAATATCCATACATACATGTTGGTGGGTGGGGCTGTTGTTTTGCTCTACACTCAAAAAAATACGTTAGTAGATTTACTAATTTTTTTTTGCTAATGCTAGTTAGCTAACTTTTAGCAAATTTTTAGTTGAGATTAGCATGTTAGCAAAAAATTCTTGTAAACTTCATTTAGCACATTAGCAATTTTAAACAAACTTTGAACTAATTTCTTTTGCTAAATTTGAAATTGAGTTGACAACATTTTACAAGATTTTTTGCTACATTAGCAAAAATAAATGGTAAATTTTTTTTTATTTTCAGAAAACTTAAAATGGCGCTATCTCGGAAACTAAGCCAGATAGAGCAAAATGGAGGGCATTTTTGGTTCTTAGAATCTCCATACTTTCGCCGGTCCTCTTCACATGTGTGGACCCTAATGTGCCCTAACTTTGGATCCAAAAAAGTTAGAATTCCCGAAAATTTTAAAATGCTCATATCTCGGTGAAAATTTCCGACACAACAAAAAGTCCAAAAGCATTTTTGTAGCTCTCAATACGTGGAACAAGACCGCAAAATAGTCAAAAGCTCTCAGAGTAATATTTTTGAAGTTATCGAGTTTTTTAATTCTCAAGACCCCAGTGGTCCCCTATAATCACGTATCTTAAAAACTAAGCAAGGTAGAGCGAAACGGACACAAATTTTGGATCAAAAACTATGACGATTTTTAAGGAACCCAACTAGGTCTCGGCCCATCGGGGTCTGGTCCTATCGGGTCCGAACCCAATGGGGTCCTCAAATGTGTATGAACTAAGTAAAAAAAAAAAAATTTAGTTAACTAATTATTGGCAAAACATTTTTGCTAACTTTAGCAAAAAAATTGTGGGTTCAAAATCAGCAAATTTTCTTGTAGGTTTACAAGCTTTTTTTGCTAACATTACAGTTTTTTTTTTTTGAGTGTAGGGAGTCCTTAAATTTTAATCGTGGCATATTTTTGTTTTCCAAAATATTAGTGTCCCGTAAAGTGCACCTTAGCCAATTTTTTTTTTTTCGTCAAATATTTTTTTTTTTTTTCAATAATCTTTTTTCATTCAAATTTTTTTTCATAAAAAAATTTTTTTTATCGACAAACACAGACAAACAGATTGATGGATATCCCGAAAATGTCTTAGAAACCTTTACCTATCAATAATATATAAACATAATGGGGTCCTAGAACAATATTTCAATGTGTTTTTTGTATGGAATGACAAATTAATATCGCGTTATTTTTTCTAGAAAAATTTTGTACACTCAAAAAAAACTGTAATGTTAGCAAAAAAAGCTTGTAAACCTACAAGAAAATTTGCTGATTTTGAACCCACAATTTTTATGATAAAGTTAGCAAAAATGTTTTGCCAAAAATTAGTTAACAGAATTTTTTTTTATTTCGACTTAGTTCATACTTTGAGGACCCCATTGGGTTCGGACCCAATAGGTCCAGACCCCGATGGGCCTAGACCTAGTTGGGTTCCTTAAAAATCGTCATAGTTTTTGATCCAAAATTTTTGTCCGTTTCGCTCTATCTTTCTTAGTTTTTGAGATACGTGATTTTAGGGACGACTGGGGTTTTGAGAATTAAAAAACTCGATAACTTCAAAAATATTACTCGGAGAGCTTTTGGTTATTTTGGTTATTTGGACTTTTTATCGTGTCGGCAATATTTACCGAGATATGAGCATTTTAAAATTTTCGGGAATGCTAACTTTTTTGGATCCAAAGTTAGGACCCATTAGGGTCCACACATGTGAAGAGAACTGGCGATACTATGGAGAGCTCGAGAATCAAAAATGGCCTCCATTTTGCTCTATCTGGTTTAGTTTCCGAGATAGCGCCATTTAAAGTTTTCTGAAAATAAAAAAAAAATTACCATTTATTTTTGCTAATATTAGCAAAAAATCTTGTAAAAATGTAGTCAACTCAATTTCAAATTTAGGAAAAGAAATTAGTTCAAAGTTTGTTTAAAATTGCTAATGTGCTAAATGAAGTTTACAAGAATTTTTTGCTAACATGCTAATCTTAACTAAAAATTTGCTAAAAGTTAGCTAACTAGCATTAGCAAAAAAAAAAAATAGTTAATCAACTAACGTATTTTTTTGAGTGTATTAGAAAGATCACCTATATATACAGCAAAACATTATCATGATTCAATGGTTTGAGCAAGAGTACAAACTGCGCAGACATTTTTTCTTACAAAAAGTCTCAGATTCTTAAACATTTTTGCTATAAAAAAATTCTAAGCTTATAAGACATTTTATTTTATAAAAAAATTTCAGCGTCTAAGATATTTTTCACATAAAAAAACTTCGATTCTGAGACATTTCTCATATCGAAAACTCTCGGAATTAAAATATTTTTCGTATAGAAAAAGTGGCAGATTCATTTATACTTTTCTTATAAAAAAAGTCTCTGGATCTGATACATGGTTTCTGTAGAAAAGTGTAGAAAAAAAGTTTAAATAAAGAGAAAAAACATAATAAATTAATTTGTAAATATTTACAGCAAAGGCGAAACTTTTCATAAGACTCAAACAACATGAACATTTTTTTTAAGATAAAATTTTACAGCTCTTTAAGCACTTTATTTTGCGTGTACTAGCAACCATATTTCATTCCAAATAAGCGACAAATTAATTAAATTGATATTTTGATAGTTTACTTAAAAAATACACATTTGTCTGCTTATTTAAGTATTCGTTGTGTTAACTGGCTGTCTAAGTATCAGTCCGATAGCCTCATGACTTTCTTATGGGTTGATGGTCTGTTTTGGTAGTTGACTTTTAGCTAACTTCCAAAATTCGTTCACGTTTGTTTTTGTATTTGTATGCCCTTCTAGCTAAGTGCAGGTAGCTCTTAATTTACGCCTTTGAAAGGCATCTAAAAAAAAATGGTTTTGTTAATTAAGTTTCAGAAGTCATTTTGTTTATACCCCAAAGTTAAACTCAATTTTAAATCGTATAAAAATGATACCTCGTAAATCAAGGCTTACCAATAGTTTTATATTCGTGACTGACATACAAGAGTCTGTCTATTTCGTTTACAGGTCATTTACAATTGTTTGTTGCCCCCCTTTTGACACATAGTTCTCTGACATTGTGTTAAACGTTAGAATGCATAATTGTGATTATATTCATGTAGCTAAATATAGCCTTTAGCTCATTATTCCATAAAGCTAAAATAACTAAAATGGTTCTGGTCTGTCTGTCCGACAGTTGGTATGTACTTAAAAGCAAAAATAACTTCAACATAACGCTAAAGGCTTTAACTTCTTGAAGATGGACCATAATTAAGTTTAGGTTTATGTTTGTCTTTTTTATTTTTTGTTCTTGTAAGTACCCTGACGAAGTCTTTTATGAGAATGAAGGCAGGTTAAACAGTGATGTCAATTTAACACAGATAAAAAATATGTCAAATAAAAAAGAATTTTGATTATCTAAGAAATTTTTTCGTATAGAAAACATCTGAGATTCTAAGACAATTTTTTGGAAAAAAAAAAATCGAGGATTCTGAGACATTTTTAAATTCTGAGACATTTTTTGTGTAGACAAATTCTTAGATTCTGGGAAATTTTTCATATGGAAGAATTTTCAGATTCTGAGATATTTTTTATATAGACAAATTCTCAGATTCTTAGACATTTATCGTAAAGAAAAATTCACAGATTCGGAGAAATTTTTCGTATAGAAAAAATCTCAGATTCGGAGACATCCCAGCAAAAAAAGTGCGGAGTACTTCTCAGTGGAGTGCTTTAAAACTACAACAAATGTAATGAAATACAACAAAAATAACAAAAAACACAAGAAAAAAACACACAAACAGTTTTTTCTACTCCATAAAAAGTTGTTATTCAGCACTTAACTCATTACCTTCCGCGACACTCCCATACAAAAGTAAGTAGATATTCAGTAGATAAGAAGTACTCCGAGCTTTCAAACAACTTCCAACTACTTCCACGGAGTAGTTCTTATCTACTGAATATCTACTTACATTTGTATGGAGGTGTCGCGATAGGTAATGAGTTAAGTGCTGAATATCTATGTATTCTGGAGTAGAAAAAACTGTTTGTGTGTTTTTGTCTTGTGTTTTTTGTTATTTTTGTTGTATTTCATTACATTTGTTGTAGTTTTAAAGCACTCCACTGAGAAGTGGTAATGACTTTTTTTGCAGGGATGTTTCGTATAGAAAAAATATCAGATTATAAGACACGTTTCGTGTTGAAAAATTCTCAGGTTCTGGAACATTTTTTGTTTTTAAAAATTCCCAGATTCTAAGAAATTTTTCGTATGGAAAACTTTTCAGATTCTGAGACATTTTTCTAATAGAAAAATTTTCAAATTTTGAGACTTTTTTGTGTAAAAAAATGTTCAGACTCTGAAACATTTTTTGTAAAGAAAAATTATCAGATTTTTAGACATTTTTGTATAGAATAATTCTGGACTCTGAGACATTTTTCGTATAGAAAAATACTCAAATTCTGAGACATTTTTTGTGTAGACAAATTATCAGATTCTGGGACATTTTTCGTATGGAAAAATTTTCAGATTCTGAGACATTTTTCATATAGAAAAATTGTTAGATTCTAAGACATTTACCGTAAAAAAAAATTCTCAGATTGGAAGAAATTTTTCGTATAGATAAAATCTCAGATTCGCATACATGTTTCGAACAGAAAAAATATCAGATTCTAAGATATTTTTCATATAGAAAAATTCTCAGATTCTGAGACATTTTTCACATAGAAAAATTCTCAGATTCTAATACATTTTTCATATAGAAAAATTCTCAGATTCTGAGACATTTTTCATATAGAAAAATTCTCAGATTCTGAGTCATTTTTCATACAGAAAAACTCTTAGATTCTGAGACATTTTTCATACAGAAAAATTCTTAGATTCTGAGACATTTTTCTTACAAAAAAAAATTCTCAGATTCTGAGACATTTTTCTTATAAAAAAAATCTCTGATTCCGAGACATTTTTCTTATAAAATAATTCTCAGATTCTGAGACATTTTTCCTATAGAAAAACTCTCAGATTCAGAGAAATTTTTCTATAGGAAAAATGTCTCAGTTTCTGAAACATTTTTCGCAAAGAAAAAAAAAAATAAAAAAAAAAATCTCAGATTCTGAGACATTTTTCTATAGAAAAATTCTCAGATTCTCAGAAACTTTTTCTATATAAAAATTCTCAGATTCAGAGGCATTTTCTTATAGAAAAATTCTCAGATTCCAAAACATTTTTCTGATAGAAAAATTCTCAGATTCTGCGACATTTTTCTAAAAGAAAAATTCTCAGATTCGGAAAAAATTTTCGTGTAGAAAAATTCTCAGGTTCTGATACATTTTTCGTATTTAAAAATTCTCAGATTCTGAGAAATTTTTCGTATGGAAAACTTTTCAGATTCTGAGATATTTTTCTAAAGAAAAATTTTCAGATTCTGCGACATTTTTCGAATAGAAAAATTCGCAGATACGGATTTTGTGATCTTAGATCTCTTAGATTCTGAGGCATTTTTCGTATAGAAAATTCTTAGATTCTATGAAATTTTTGGTATAGAAAATCTTTAAATTTTATTCATTTTTCGTATAAAAAAATCTTATATTCTAGACAATTTTTGTAAAAAACTTCTCAGATTCAAAGACATTTTTCGTATAAAAATTTCTCCAATTCTGGCACATTTTTATATAAAAAAATTTAAGATTCTGAGACAAAATTCCAAGTATCTGAGAAATTTTTCGAATAGAAAACTTTCGAGAATCCGAGACATCTTTCGTATAGCAAAAATTATCAGATCTCGAGACAGTTTTCGTATAAAAAAATTCTTAGATTCTGAGGCATATTTCGTATAGAAAAATTCTCAGATTGTGAGACATTTTTCGTATAAAATATTTTTTAAAATTTTGATACATTTTTCTTATAGAAAAAATCTTTAATTCTAGACATTATTTGTAGAAAATTTTTAAGATTCTGAGACATTTTTCGTATAGAAAAATTATCAGATTCTGATGCATTTTTCGTATTTAAAAATTCTCAAATTCTGAGACATTTTTGGTATAGAAAACTTTTCAGACTCTCAGATATTTTTCGTATAGAAAAATTTTTAGATTCTGAGACATTTTTCGTATAAAAAAATTTTCAGATTCTGCTATATTTTTCGTATGAAAAAGTTCTCAGATTCTGAGACATTTTTGCATAGAAGAATTTTCGTATAGAAAAATTCTGAAACATATTTCGTATATAAAAATTTTCTGATTCTGAGAAATTTTTCTTATAGAAAAATTTTCCGATTCAAAGATATTCTTCTTATAGAAAAATTCTCGGAGTCTAAAACATTTTTAGTATAGAAAAATGCTCAGAATCTGAAATATTTTTCGTACGAAAAAGAATAGAAGAATTTTTGAATAGAAGAATTTTTCGTATAGAAAAATTTACAGATTCTCAGACATTTTTTGTACAGAAAAATTCTCAGATTTTTAAAAATTTTTTGTATAGAAAAATTTTCAGATTCTGAAACATTTTTCGTATACAAAAATTCTCTATAACTAGAGGAGATCTAAACTCTGAAGACTTCCGCATACACTTTTCTTCATTATTGCAAAATATAGAGCACTCAATTTTACTTCATTGGTGTTTGCCGTGTTACACAGATGCTTTTCTTGGTTCTCCAATTGAACTATGTGAACTCGTTTCGGTACTAAAATCTTTAAAACAAAATAAGGCTCCTGGTCTTGATGGCATCAGCTATGAATTTTATAAAAATGCTCCCATTTGTTTTGTAAGAGAGATTCTTTCAGTTTTAAACAACATTTTCATTAAGGAAAAGATACCAACAAGTTTTAGAAAATCCATTTTGCTGCCACTTTTGAAAAAAGGTGATCCTAATTGCCCAGCAAATTATCGTGGTCTATTGTTAATTGACACTTTCTGCAAAATTTTTAATAACATACTCTTAAATCGCCTAACATACTGGATTGATAACAACAACATATTAAATGAATACCAGGCAGGTTTTAGGAAGCAGTACTCGACAGTTGACAACGTTTTTAATCTTGTAAATAACAGTACCTACGCATTTTTTGTTGATTTTTCATGTGCCTTTGATATGATACCAAGGAATTCGCTTTTTTATAAACTGTCGTCGATGGGACTATCATCAAAATTCATTCGTATACTACAATTATATTATGAAAATAATACTAGCCAAATCCGATATGGTAACGCTTACTCTGAACCATTTTGCGTAGATCGTGGTGTTAAACAAGGTTGTATTTTAAGTCCAATTTTGTTTTCCTTATACCTGAACGACTTAGTTGATGTACTACCTGGTGGTGTAACTGTCTTGGATTTTCCAGTAAAAATTCTCCTCTACGCAGACGACATTGTAATCTTATCTGATTCACCAATTGAACTACAAAATATGATTGATGCACTTTATAAGTACTGTAAACAATGGTGTCTTAAGGTAAATCTTGATAAATCAAAAATTTTAGTTTTTCGATCTGGCACTAGAATATCTAAAAATCTTAAATGGAATTACGGAACAGATGACATACAGATTGTAAATAGCTACAGATACCTAGGAATGGATCTCAACTACAACTTATCGTTTAAAAACCACACTACAAATAAATTGAATTCTTCTAAAATGGCAATTGCATCTACTTGGTCTAAATATATAAATCATCCCAAAATATCAAACAAAAACAAACTAAAAATTTTCAATGCGGCATCAAGATCGATCATGTTTTATGGGGCACAAATCTGGGGTTTTGTGAAAAACGATGAAGTCGAAAAACTTTTTAGATTTTTTATAAAAAAAATGCTCCTTTTACCAAAAAACACACCTAACTACATGCTCTACTTAGAAACTGGTTTAAGCTCATTACACTTGGAAACTTTAAAGCTCCACTTTGACTACGTTAGTAGAGCTCTGCGTTTACCGAGTAAAAGATTACCCCGTATTGTTGCTGAAAATATTATTGCAAAAAAGACTTATTGGGCTGAAGAATGGTCAAATATATGTGAAAAAATTAATTTTGTCCCCGAAAACACGCTAAATCCTTTATGTTAATACTCAACATCTATTTTAGAATCTTTAAAACAAAAGGAAATAAAAGACTTAGTTGCTGATGCAAAAAGCTCACAATTCCACGATCTATACTCTGAGTTAGACTATTGTATGAAACCCATTTCGGATTCAAATTTTTCGTCTCGAGCTACAGGTTTGTTAATAAAAGCTAGAGGTGGATTATTAGATCTAAATGCTAGGTGCTTCAAAAACTCTTCAGTAGGCATATGTACATTATGTAACCTAGATTCAACTGAAAATACTTTTCACTTCGTTGGAATCTGTCCGATTTATAATGAGTTTAGGATAAAATACTTTGGTAAAACCACACTAACTTTAAATGAGGTTGTAAATATATTAAATGGTACGGATTATTATAATATGTTATATAAATATTTGGAAATTTGTTTAAAATATAGAAAATTAATAATTGATGAATTTGCTTAGATATTTTGTTATATAAAACAGCATCTAATGTGATATATGTACTATTTAAAGAAGAAAAAAATCAAAACTTTGTTTAAAAGTAATTAGTTAATTGAATTTTTAAAATTTACAATTAAACGTAAATATATATATTGAATTGTTTAAAAACAGATAAACCAGATGTTTAAACAGATAAACCAGATGTTTAAATAATTAACAGTTAAACGTAAACATATAAGTGTTTAGGTAAATTAGTTAAAAACAAATGAATTAAATGAAATTTATACTTACAGAAATTTAAAAAAAATGTTTAATTTTATGATACAATTTAAATCAGCTTAA
Organism: Pegoplata infirma; assembly: GCA_963921195.1. Classification (NCBI taxonomy): domain Eukaryota; kingdom Metazoa; phylum Arthropoda; class Insecta; order Diptera; family Anthomyiidae; genus Pegoplata; species Pegoplata infirma. The sequence goes on along the minus strand of OY992540.1, from coordinate 99,091,346 downwards.
AATGCCAATCTGGCTCTCAACTATTTAGTTATGCCAAACATAGATAATAAGAATATTAAATCATTAAGATTGTAATATATATTTTTTTATATCTATTAAATAAAAAAAAAAAAAAATAAAATACAAAAATTCTCTGAGAAATTTTCTATTAGAAAAATTTCTCAGATTCTAAGATATTCTTTGTATAGAAAATTTTTTTATACATTTTTCGTAAAGAAAAATCCACAGATTCCGAGATATTTTTCTCGGAATTCTCGGACTTTGAGATAGTTTTCTTGTCAAAAAAATTTCAGATTCTAAGACAATTTTCTTAGCAGAAATTTCTCTGATTCTGAGACATTTTTCGTATAGAAAAATTCGCAGATTCCAAGATATTTTTTGTTTAAGAAAATTCACAAAATCTGAGACATTTTTTGTATGGAAAAATTCTCAGTTTCTGAAACAATTTTCGAATAGAAAAATTCTTCGATTATGGGACAGCTCTCGAATAGAAAAAATCTCAGATGCTGAGACATTTTTCGTAAAGAAAAAATCTCAGATTGTTAGTCATTTTTTGTATAGAAAAATTATCAAATACAGCGACTTTTTTTAAAGAAAAATTCTCAGATTCTTTTCAAACAAAAAAATTCTCAAATTTTTGTTATTCTGTAAAGACAGTTGAGCTCAGGCTCTAATTATAATTGTGTATTATAAATTTTTAATCATGTTATATATGGTTTGAATTGAGAAAGGTGTGAAAGAAAAATTTATTTTTCCAAAAATTTAAGACATCCTGGTTCGTTTTTTACTACATAGTTTCATATAATCCAGTTATTATAATCATCGAAAAAACTTTTAATGTCAAATTCTCAGATTTTGAAAAATTTTCAGATTCTGAGACGTATATAAAAATTCTGAGACATTTTTCGTTTAGAAAAAATTTCAGATTCCGGACATTTTAGAAAAATTCACCGATTCTGAAATATTTTTCGTGAAGAAAAATTTTCCACAGCGATTTTTCGCCAACTATACCAACACTTTTCTTAACATAAATATTTCGTTAATTTTCTTCATCGACTATTCATCTCTACCACCCTCATTTAAATATTTCCATCATTATCTACTTGTTGTTTGAGTCTGGGGTTGCTTATGTTTCTTGGAAACTGTTGTTCTTCATTCTTTATGTTATGTTATGTGTTTCATTAGCATTTTTGTCACATTAAAATACACAGCCTTAAGCTTTTCAGTAATTCACTTCTAACTTCTATACATTTTTGTTTTAATTTTTTTTCGTTTTTTCTCCATAATATTATTTTAATACTTAAATTTGTTTTTAATGTTAAATTCCACAACATCTACAGCACTTTTGAATATAAAATGTCATAAAATATTATTTTTGTGCTTTTTTAAATTTCGTGATATTTGTTTTGTATTTTTTTTTTTTTCTGAGGACATTATTAAGAATGTGTTTGTTTTTTGTCTTATTGTTACTTAAATAAATATACATTTAATTTTATTTGTTTAAAGTGTCCTTGGTTGGAAAATATTTTAAGCTCTTATTACACTGTGCAACAAGAAAAATGAGCCTCAATGGCTTCAACGCCATATGAAAGTAGACCATCAAATGGACAAAATCACCAAAGGGTTTTGCAAAGTCAGTTCGGATTTCTTTTTTATAGCCCACTGAAGTTTTTATTTTTTTATCAAAGGCGTTTGGAAAAAGTCAAAAATACTATAATAAGAACACATCTGAGCTTCAAAATATGATTTGATGTCTTCAGTGAAATTTTATGGTATATAAAAATATTTTTCCTTACTTTATTTAAATTTAAAGTTCGGTAACAGTAAAAAAACACCCTATACAAACATATTAAAAAAAAAAAACATTTTCGTCGAATTTTTTTTTTACCAAAAATTTTTTTTCGCGGATTTTTTTTTTTTATTTTTTGCAAATAAACTTTTTTACATCGTGTAGGGTATTAATACATTCGAAAAAATCGAATTTAACTTTGTTACTTGTTTTTTTTTATTTCGGCCCAAAAAAATGATAAAAAAAAATTTGAATACTTTAAAATTTTTAAGCATTTTCTATATGCTGGACGAACTTTCTGTCTTGGACGTGCCCTAGTAAAATTTGATGCAGAAAATATTTGTAAAACATTTTAACCCTTTAACTGCCTTTTTTTTATAGACTTTTTTGTATTTCTTTTAAAAAAGGACAAAAATTACCCTTTAAAACGGGAGTTAGAGGGTTAATTTGGTCAAAGAAAATAATCATCATAAAATTTTATAAAACACATCAGAACATCATTTTTAGCTCAAAAGTATATTTGCACTGTTTTTTGTCGATATTTTTTAACACTGCTTTGGTAAAAATAAATAACAAACATTGATTATTTATACTTGACCCTTTTTAAGCACTTTTCGGATGTCTCACAAACTTTGAACATTCGACAACCCCTAGTGAAATTTTACGAGGAAAATATTTGTAGAACATTTTAACCCTCTAAATGGACGTTTTATTAGACTTCTGTGTTTAGGTTTTGAAAAAGGACTAAAATGACCCCTTAAAATGGCAGTTAGAGGGTTAAAATGTTCTTAGAAAAGAACCGCCATAAAATTTCACTGCAGACATCAAATCATATTTTGAAGCTCAGATGTGTTCTTATTATAGTATTTTTGACGTTTTCCACACGCCTTTGATAAAAAAATAAAAACTTCAGTGGGCTATAAAAAAGAAATCCGAACTGACTTTGCAAAACCCTTTGGTGATTTTGTCCATTTGATTGTCTGCTTTCATATGGCATTGAAGGCATTGAGGCTCAATGCGATGACCCAAAATTTGTTGCACAGTGTTATTAAAGCAAAAAAACAGTAGGAATATAGAAAAAAATCAAAAAATTGAGTCAGTAAATTTTGTTTATACCCTCCGCTTGTAAGGGAGGTCTTACGATGGACGCCCACCGGGTGTCCTTAAAAAAGTAACATTTTAGCCAAATCGGTTAATTTTAAACAGTGCAGCTGGGGGTTAAAGCTGGGCTTTAGCGTCCAACCTGTATCAAATTACGTCGCGTAAGGCGTAACGCCCAATAATTTTTCGTTTCTAATATTTAAATTTAAGGTACCTAAATCAAACGGACGTAAAAATTTCAAATTTGATGTGTTCGTTTTTGTTTTTTTACGTCTTGCACGACCAATATGATTCTTGTTCGACCCTTAAAAATAACACCGCTCAACACTCATTTTCCGGTTTAAATTCTGGTGATCAATTTTAGTAGACTTTGATCTCTCGATTCCAAAAAATCTGTTCTCCAAATCTTTTTATTACGTCCAGATTTTTAGTTATTCATGGTTGAAAATGCGAAAAATTACGATTTTTGCATTATTTGAAAGCCTGCACAGCAGCCATTGAGTGGAATACAAATCTGGTATAAAGCGCAAATGAATAGTAATTTGTCTTTGGTCTTCAACATAGAAAACAATTTTTTTTCTAATTATTGCGTTTGGTTGGGTTACAATTGCGTTTTAAAATGACTCTGTTAAAATTATCATTTTTGTAAAAAGATACCTTAGTTTTTTTTGATATTTTTCAAAGAAAAACTAAAAAAGTAAATATTTTACAAATTTAAGTTTTCTGTGTTATTTTTCGCACAAACCGGAAGATATCTTTAATGGGTTTAAAAGTCTATATGAAAGAATGAACTTTTGCCTAAATTTTGAGCTCATCACAGTAAAGATTGATCATCTGGTTTTTGTTTTAGTGCCTTTTAAAAATGGTGCTTTTTCTAATTTTTTTCATAGTGTTTTTTTAAAATACATGTTTGGCCAATAATAGTGCAACAACTTCAAATTTTTTTGATCATATATTTGAGATCATAGTTCAGTTCTACTCTAACGCTTTATATCAGATTTTTATTCCACCCAGTGGGTGCTGTGCAGGCTTTCAAAAATTGCAAAAATCGCGTTTTGGAAAAATTTGGAGCACAGATTTGAAATCAGCGAGTCAAAATCTTTAAAAATTTTGTATCAAAAACCTTCGATTTGTTGAGCGGTGTAATCATACAAACAGGCGCGGATCTAGGAATTTCATTTGGGGGGGGAGATTTTTTTTTTTACCAAAAAATCGGAAAGCAATAAAGTTTGGTTTGGGGGGGAGGAGGGGGGGGGGGGGGGTATTGTGTTAATTTTTGTTAATATTTTTAATACTGCGTAACAAATTAACAACCAAGAAAAATATTTTTTTCAAGCATTTGGATTTGGGGGGAACCTTTTTTAATTAAAATTTTTTTCACAAGGAGACTCTGTCAGACCTATTTACTTCCAAAATAGGACCATTTAAAGTCTTACAAACGTACTTATTCACAGTTATGACTGACTATGCACAGTGGACCAAATGTTGAATCGAAAAATGAAGTTTTTACAATATTGAATTAGTACACTATTCCTACCTTACGTTACGCTAATTTAATTTCTTTGTTTATTGCAAAAACACCATCGTAGTAGGCAGCCAAACATGAGTAATTAGTTTTTATAAAAAAATTTCTTCAAGTTCTGTGTAGACGTGTTGATTGTTTAAACTGCAATTTGACGACCGTATTAAGGCAATTTATCAAATTATTTGTTATATTTTAACCTAAAGGAATGTATATTTGAAGCTAATTTGTGTTGTTGTTCGTAAAAAAACGTAAATTAAAAAGAGCGTCCACAATGGAATTATTTTTAAAGCAAACTTGAATTTTGTTAATGAATTTAGGTACTAATACCGCTTACTTCTATAGGGGTTTTACATGATTTCAAAAAAATAGATATTGACCTCCAAAATAATAAAAAAATTGGCTGCTGGTTTTTGCTGGTTTTTGTTTTTCAGTCGATCTAGCGATGTCCGTCCGTCTGTCTGTTTAAAACACGATAACTTTCAAACGGCAACTCTGTTGCTGCTGACGCTTGGCATATATATTTTCAATTTTCCTAGTCAGGTTGGCATTGAATATCAGCCAAATCGGTTCAGTGGTTCAGAAATTGTAAGCAAAACCGTGAACGCTGTAAATGACATTGATGAGCCACAAAAATATTTTGCTGAGTATTTTTGACATTCTCAAACATTTTTTAACCCAATGTAAAAATTTTACAAGCAAAAAAAAAAAATTTAAATTAAAAAAAAAATTTTCACTAAATTTTTTTTTTTTACCGAAATGAGTAAAAAAATTTTTTTTTTACTCAAAATTAAATATTTCTTTTCTAAACTGTTTAAAAATCTTTTTTACGTTAAAAAAATTACTTTCTCTGCTTATTATTGGCTCTACTTTACCTATATTTTATTATGACAATGTTTCAATAAGTGCCACGCCCATTCGAATACCGCCCACATTTGGACTATATAGAAGCTCATCTCATTTTCCTGTTGCATTACAAATTTCATGTTTCTAGGTGCTCTCAAAGTCGAATTATACTCTCTTGCACGCTAGATTTAGCATTTGGTCCACTGTGCTATGCCTTTCATATGCCAATGTTTATGATTGAACAGTCAAAAAATCACATATATTTTTCTATACAAACCAACACTAAAATTAAAAAAATTTAAATTTCATTTGCAAATTTTAAGATTGATATTATGAATTTTCAGTCATAAAAATTGGCTTATGATAGTCAAAGCTAGTCACAACTGTGAATAGACACGTAAAATGTTATATAAAAATTCAAAATTTTCGAAAACTTTTTTTTACACTAAAAGTTTAATATTCCGAAAAAAATATAATAAAGTATTCTTAGATTTTAAAATATTTTTCATTTAAAAAAAGAACCCTTTCAAAAAAAGATTCTGAAATCATATCATATAGAAAATGTCTCAGATTTTTAAAATTTTATATAAAAATAATTTGAGATTTTGAGACATTCTTTCTATAAAAAAAAAAATCTGATATATTTATCTTATAAAAAACATCTGAAATAATTCTCATATTTCAACGTTATTCTCAGATTCTAAGAACTTTTTCGTATACAAAAATTCTCAGATCCTGATTCATAATTCGTTAAAGAAAATTATCAGATACTAAAAAATTATTAGTTTTTAAAACATTTTATGAACAAATTTCTATCGAAAAGTTCTAAGAAGTCCAATAAAAAATCATAGATTTTGATAAACTTTTCCTATTGAAAAATTCGCACACGCTAAAAGATTTTTCAAACAGGGAAATTCTCATATTCTTAAAAATTTTTCCATAAAAAAATCTAAGATTCGGAAATATAATTCCTCATAGAAAAACTCAGATTCTAAGACGTTTTTCCTTTAGAAATGTTATTTGATTCTGAGAAATTTTTTGCAGAAAAGATCTTGGTATATTCTGAAACATTCGTTCAAAGGAACAATTCTCAGTTGCTGTGGGATTTTTTCTATAGAGAAGTTTTAAGACATTTTTCCTAAAATTTAAGATAATTTTTCAATAAAAAAATTCTTACATTTAGAGTCAAATAAGTATCAAAACAGTTTCTAAAAATAAAGTCTGGAATTTCGAAACATTTTTCTATAAAAATATTTGAGATAATACTTTTTTCTTAGAGAATGATAAGGAAAGTTATTCGGTTAGAAAATATCTACGACTCTAATGCCATTTAAGTTTTTTACATGCAATTTCTTTAATTCTGAAACATTTTAAGGATGTAAAAAAATTTACGTCAGTACAAATAGCCTCTATTTGTTTACATCCTGGTCATTTTCCTTCTATCTTTGTTCCTCTCCCTTTTTCCTTTTTCTTTTCTTTTTTTTTCTTTCCTTTTTTTTCTTTTTTTCCTTTTCTTTCCTTTCTTTTTATTTGAAATCATTTTGGGGGGAGAAATCCCATTCTCCCCCCCCCTGGATCCGCACCTGCATACAAAACTATTTTTTTTTTTTTTTTTGTAGGACTATAAAAATTTAAATGTTATGACTTTTTCCTTCCCTGGTAAACAGTGTAATTATAGAATTTATTGCTAGTAGGCGTATGATTAATATTAAATAAATATAAAAAATTTATATCACTCATACGTCTCTGTTAATTTCTTTTCTTGTAACATTTTACGAAAATATCTTTAATAATGCTGTTGTTTTGTCCACTTATTTTCCATCTCATTAATTTGTGACAATTAAGGTTAAGACTATAACTCATTCATTTTTCAGTATATAAAAGTATAATTGATGGATAAATTAAAACCCGTTAGTTAAATCTACATACTCTATTGTTCTAAAACACACTGTACTGTACATTAGAGTAAGTTAATTTGTTACATTGTCATGTGTACCACAAGATAGACGATGGACATTTATTAAGACAGATTGCTAAGCATTACAACGGACATATTTCAATTAATTACAAGTGTACCAAATAGCAATTAGTTTAGATATAAAAATTTGTGTTTTTGTAAGGATTACTTTAACCCTAATAAAGTTAGAAATTCATTTAATATACAAAGATTAGAAAAAACAAATAAATTAATTTTTAAAAATCAACAAAAAGAAAAAAATATACATTTTAAAAAAAATATATATATATTTGTTACTTTTTTTGTATTTTAGGTCTCCAATCCTAATTCTATTTAATTAAAATCTAACCCTTTTTTTCTATAAATTAAACATGCCAAATGGTCTATGCTACAATATGCGTCATTTCAATTGTAAAGAAAAATATTTTTAAATCAGAAATTTTCAATTTTCTAAACTTACTCATTTTCCCAGCTTTAAGCTACATACATATATATTAGAGTGTCCCTTATTTTGGAAATGTTGGAAATGTTGAGACGGTACCCCCTCATTTTTTTTCCTTTTGATTAAAAAATAACTCAGGAAAAATTTTAGCCCCTACGACCACGCCTTCCCTACGCGACGGGGCCTTAAAGAACGGGGCCTTAAAAATCATTTTTCCATACAAACCAAAAATTTTTTTTTTGATTTTTAATTTTTTTGTTATTAATTATATTATTACTTGCTTAGCTTATTCACGACAAAAAATTTGATTTTGGTGGGATGAGGCTTTCAGTTCTAAAAATTTTTCGAAAAAAAAAATTTTGAGCTTTTGGAGTCCTTCAGTAAAAATTTTTAAAAAATATTTTTTTTAGTTTTGACAAGAAACCGTTTTAGTTGTAATGTTGCTTTTAATGATATATATTCATAAAAAAATATTATTCATATCTGTGACATCTTGATCGTGTATCGAATAACATCAAAAATGCATTTTTATACCCTCCGCTTAGTGATAGAGGGTATATATAAGTTTGTCATTCCGTATGTAACACATTGAAATATTGGTTTAGGACCCCATAAAGTATATATATTCATGATCCTTGATCGATTTTAAGTCGATCTAGCGATGTCCGTCTGTCTGTCTGTCTGTCTGTCTGTCTGTCCGTCCGTCTGTCTGTCTGTCTGTTGAAATCACGTTTTTGGCAATAATACGGAACCGATTTAAACGCTTGGGGTACCAAAAGTTGCGGAATTTATCCAGGCAGACTCTACTGTATTTTTTTTTTAAATCGGTTAAGTATTTTAAAAGTTATGAGTGAATTCGTAAAAAAAGTCATTATTTTTTTTAACATAACCCTAAATTAACTCATATTTTGTGTAAATACAAACGGAAATGAAAAAAAAAAAACTGAGAAAAAGGAAAAAAATCTTTACAAAAAAGCTTAAAAATATGTAAAACAATATTTAAATTTAATTTAAAAATGTTTTTTAAGAAAAAAGTTCTTTAAGAAATAATAAAAAAAATATTTTAAAAAGTTTTCATTGATAATCATTTGTATATACAAAGCATGTGTGTGTGTGTTCCTTTTTTTTGCTTCGTCATATTGACGGGGTTGCCAGACTTTTTATGGCTTTGTCGCAAACTCGGATGTAAAATATCGCCAAAATTCAATTTTGTTTAGATTTCTTAAAAAAAAAATATTTTAATTTAAAAAAAATAAATTTTGTTAAATAATAAAAAACAGAAATAAACTTTTTGGCAAAAATCGCCCAAATCCGGAAAATCTATGTATATAAAAGAGCAATGTGACTGACTGACTGGCATACTCATTCATCATCGCCCAGCCCAAACTGCTGAAGCTAGAGACTTGAAATTTGGACTGTAGGTCCAAATATAGATCCACTATGGCTGGAGTTTTGCCAAGGTTAATTCTAAGGCGATAAAGGGGACAAAAACTGTACTTTTGGTACTTTTTAAATATCGTGATTATTGATCATAGAGACTTGAAATTTGGACTGTATGTTCACCTCCCGGAATATAGATCCATTAAGGCTGGATTTTTGCCAGTGTTGATTCTAATGGGTTAAAAAGGGTAAAAAACTGTACTTTTGGTGCTTTTTATATCTCCTGAAATAATGGTCATAGAAACTTAAAACTTGGACAGTATGTTCACATCCTGGAATATAGATCCAGTACGGCTGGATTGTTGCCAATGTTGATTCCAAGGGGGTAAAAAGGGTAAAAATCTGTACTTTTGGTACTTTTTATATTTCCTTAAAAAATTTTCACATATACTTGAAATTTGGACTGTATGTTCACCTCCCGAATTTAGATCCCACAAGGCTGGGTTTTTGCCAATGATGATTATATTATATTTCTTAAATAATGGTATTAGAAATTTGAAATTTGCAATGTCGGTTCACCTCCCGGAAAAAAGATTCACTAAGGCGCGTTTTTAGCCAATGTTGATTCTACGGGGGTAAAAAAAGTACCTTTGGTACTTTTTTTTTATTTACTGAAATAATGGTTATTCAAACTTGAAATTTAAATGTAGGATCCTTTAGTGAAATAAAACATTCTGGAACAAGTACGTTCCGAAAATTCTGTACCGTTTTCAAAAAGTACCTTTTATAAAAAGTACCTTTTATAAAATGTACCTTTTATAAAAAGTACCTTTTATAAAATGTACCTTTTATAAAAAGTACCTTTTATAAAAAGTTTCTTTTATAAAAAGTTCCTTTTATAAAAAGTACCTTTCATAAAAAGTTCCTTTTATAAAAGTACCTTTTATAAAAGGTACCTTTATAAAAAGTACCTTTTATAAAAAGTACCTTTTATAAAAAGTACCTTTTATAAAAATACCTTTTATAAAAAGTACCTTTTATAAAAAGTACCTTTTATAAAAAGTACCTTTTATAAAAAGTACCTTTTATAAAAAGTACCTTTTATAAAAAGTACCTTTTATAAAAAGTACCTTTTATAAAAAGTACCTTTTATAAAAAGTACCTTTTATAAAATGTACCTTTTATAAAAAGTACCTTTTATAAAAAGTTTCTTTTATAAAAAGTTCCTTTTATAAAAAGTACCTTTCATAAAAAGTTCCTTTTATAAAAGTACCTTTTATAAAAGGTACCTTTATAAAAAGTACCTTTTATAAAAAGTACCTTTTATAAAAAGTACCTTTTATAAAAAGTACCTTTTATAAAAAGTACCTTTTATAAAAAGTACCTTTTATAAAAAGTACCTTTTATAAAAAGTACCTTTTATAAAAAGTACCTTTTATAAAAAGTACCTTTTATAAAAAGTACCTTTTATAAAAAGTACCTTTTATAAAAAGTACCTTTTATAAAAAGTACCTTTTATAAAAAGTACCTTTTATAAAAAGTAGCTTTTATAAAAAGTACCTTTTATAAAAAGTACCTTTTATAAAAAGTACCTTTTATAAAAAGTACCATTTATAAAAGCACTTTTTATAATAAGTACCCTTTATAAAAAGTACATTTCATAAAAAGTACCTTTTATAAAAAGTGCCTTTTATAAAAAGTACCTTTTATAAAAAGTACTTTTTATAAAAAGTACCTTTTATAAAAAGTACCTTTTATAAAAAGTACCTTTTATAAAAAGTACCTTTTATAAAAAGTACCTTTTATATAAAAGTATCCTTTATAAAAAGTACCTATTATAAAAAGTACCTTTTATTAAAAGTACCTTTTATAAAAAGTACCTTTTATTGAAAGTACCTTTTATAAAAAGTGCCGGAAGTACACTTTTTGGTACTTTGTTATTTCCTGAGGTATAAATAAAACAAACTTTTTTGTTTTTTAAATCATTACATTGGTGGAGGGTATTTAAAGATTCGGCACAGCCGAATATAGCTTTCTTACTTGTTTACCCTTTTTTAGATCACGATAAAGATGTCACAGATAGGAATAATATTTTTTTATGAAAATATATCATTAAAAGCAACAATTCAAATAAAACGGTTTCTTGTCAAAACTAAAAAAAAATTATTTTTTAAAAAATTTTTACTGAAGGACCCTAAAAGCTCTAAATTTTTTTTTTCGAAAAATTTTTTAGAACTGAAAGCCTCATCCAACCAAAATCAAATTTTTTGTCGTGAATAAGCTAACCAAGTAATATTATAATTAATAACAAAAAAATTAAAAATCAAAAAAAAAATTTTTTTGCTTTGTATGGAAAAATGATTTTTAAGACCCCGCTCTTTACGGCCCCGTCGCGTAGGGAAGGCGTGGTCGTAGGGGCGTAAAATTTTTCCTGAGTTATTTTTTAGTCAAAAGGAAAAAAATGAGGGGGTACCGTCTCAACATTTCCAACATTTCCAAAATAAGGGACACTCTAATATATATATTTTTTAATTTAAAATCCAAATAGCCTTTTGTTGCAAACAAAAGAGTTCATCCAAATATTTATGTATTGTGGGAGTATATACTTAAATAAACTTGTATTTGTTTTTCTATTTCTAGCTACCTATTTACTAAAGAAAGAAATTCATAAATATTTTTAAATAAAAAAATAACAAAAACTTTAACGTAAGTTTGCTGAAAAATTTTGAGCGAAATAATTAAAATTATCAAACTAAAAAATTATAAAAAAAATTCCAAAAGATTCTTTACAATTTTCATCTTCTAGTTTCTAATGGGAGTAGAGTCGAATATGTATTAATATTTTAGTTTGATTATTAAGAATTTGTCATTAAAATCCCTGTTGCTGCTTGTAGTATAGGGTTTTTATATTTGCTAAATAATCTTAACAATGGAATCTGACAAACTCCCAAACACGTTTCGATTAAGTCTTGCAAAAATGACCAAAATCAATTTAAAACCGAAAAAAAAATTGAAATTTATTTTTTGAGAATATCATAGTTTTAATAAGTTCAGGGAATAATGACCTCGAGCTAGAATAAACCTACTCAAAATATAATATTTTTATGGTCGAATAAAACAATTTTTGTTTTTTAATAAAAATTAATCAGAATTCTTAAAAAAATTGAAATACGCCTCGTATATATGAACCATTTAACAGGATTTGTTTCGATTTAAAAAATCGCTTACTGTGCGATTCGCTATCTCGGTCGAAGTAAGTGACTACCAAATTTATACGTAAAACAAAAAACTCAAATTTGTTTTTGTTTTACGTGCAAAATTTCTTGTCACTCACTTTGTACGACATACTGAATTAGGGCATTAGTGAAGCGCCTGCACAGTGGTTTATTTTAGATATTTTTTCTAAATAATTTTTAAGAAATTTTGATTTTTATAAAGTGCCAGCAAATGCATAAAAAACATGCAAAAGGTAGTGGTTTTCTCATTTTTTTTTTAATTTTTCACTAACCCTGTTGTTTTTTAGAAATATCGTGGTAATATAGTCACATACCATCCGATCTTTTTTAAATCCGAATTTTTTGGTTAACTAGATATTTTATGATTTCGTTAAACCAGAACTAACGAAATATATTGTTTTGGTAAAAATTTACTATTTCAAAATTACCAGTGTTTTCCGGGAAATGGGTGCCAAGTCCAAATTTCTTTAGACCTTTAATTAGAATAGAAAACATACACAAACAAAATTTGAGTGAAATTTGCTTAATTTTGTTGCCAATAGACCGACTTTACTGAATATCGGGGGAAATTTTTATATGGGTCTAAGTCTAAAAATGGTCCAATTATATTCAGATTTAAATAGACCACCAAACCATACGTTTAACACCTACAAACAAAATTTTTCCAATTTTCATGATTTTTGAGAGATTTTTGTGGGGATGTGTTTTGTGTGGGGACTATCAGAAGAACAGGTCCGATTCCTTTGAAAATTGGAATGATGATTTGTGAATACAAAATATATTTAACTGCCAAGTTTCGAAAGGAAACCTATTATAATACTGTTATTAGAGTAATTTGTGTCAAAATAAAGTGGACCTTTGTATGCGGGCTAGGTCTTAACATGGACCGATTACACTGTGCTACACCAAAAATATGCAGGGGTTCTCATATGAAAATTCGGGTTGGTTGGAGTCCATAGAGTACTGATATACTCATAGTTTTTCTGGATCACTTCGTTAAGTACGTTTTTTATTGGCAAATGTGTTGAAAAATGGCAATTCTTAAATTACAATTTAAAAAAATTATTACTTTGTTAGTTTGCAACCGATTTTCGATTTTATGGATTTTTTTGAAAGGTATAAGTCAAGAATTGGCTGAGCTACGATCGCTTAAGTAAAAAAAAACGAATTTTTTGAAAAATTTGTCATATTCTTTACGTTCTAAGTTGAAAGTGCATCATTAAACATTTTTTTTTAATTTTTTGTAAAAAAGTATGGTAAAATAGCTTTCCAAAACACCAAAAAACATAACAATCGGTTAAAAAATGAATGAGTTATGCTAAGTTTTGTGATAGGACATTTTTAATTTTTTTCAGAAGCGCTTGTAATTCATGCATTATTCATAAATCTTATTACTAGTAGTAATTTTATGTGCATATGCATATAAACTAGAGATGGAAACGTAATTAGATTTGTGCGTGATTCACACATGATCACAAGTGAGCGTGATTGAAAATTAATTTTACTCACGTGGTTGTGAGTGAGTGTCAGTGTGAGTGGAATAAAAAAATGGGCGTGTCAAGTACTTCCAAATCTTATTTATAATTTTTTGGTTTTGTTTGAAAATTATGACTGTTACTTCTTAAACAAAAATATTGAGAATCGGTTGAATATTGGCTAAGGTGCGCTCGTTTAAGTAAAAACCCTTTTTTGAAGAATACCTGCAACGTTTTTATGGCAAAAAAACATTTGACATTTTTGAAACGAAATTGGTAAAATTGTGGGATCATTTGACGTAAATTTTACCTATTTATAAATATACGTATGAGGCACTCCACACCAAATGTTCAGCGAAAAAAAAACATGTGAACCGTAAATTTTTGAATGGGTTGTATGGATAGCCATATATGGAGCTAAGAAAATTGCGTTTTTGGTTTTTTAATTTTTCAAAAACTGGGCTTAGGAGGCGTGGTCAAATATTGCACACTCAAGATATTCTTATTTATAAAAAAAAAAAAAAATCAAAAACTAAAGTTTCAAAAATCTTTCAAAAATTTTAGCAAAATCTAAAATTTTACATTTGTTTTGATTTTTTCGGGACGAAATCTGAATTTAAGCAAAACTTTACATTTTTGATGCTTTTTTTGGAATGAAAGGAAATATGAAGAGAAAATAAATCACGCAAACTCACGCAAAAAATCAACTCACGCACACTCTTTCACGCAATAATCTTACTCACACTCACTCACAATCACGTGAGTAAAATTGAATTCAGTCACACTCACGCTCTAATCTGCTCATGTTCCCATCTCTAGTTTGTCTATCCACACAAAAAAATTGTAATGTGTTTTTCGTTATTTTCGAGAAATCGCATTTGAATTTTGAATTTCATAACAATTTAGTAATTTGCTTGGTTCAACGTAACGTATGACTAATGCAAATATTTAATACTCATTCCCTACGTTGAATCAAGAAAATACAAGCAAATTACAAAATTGTTATGAAATTTAATATTCAAATGCGATTTTTCTAAATGCGATTTTCTGTGGATAGACTAACATCTAAACTTAAAAAAAAGTGGCCGAATGTTTGATAAATGGACTTTTTTTAAAAAATTTAATATTTCAGAACCGGTTCTAAAAATTTTCCAAAAAATGTTTAATCTCAAAAATTTACAAAAACGTAAATTTTTGAGATCGTGGTGCATTCCGTTTTAATTTGATAAAATTTAAACATGGCAACTCGAGACAAATTTGACCATTTTTTCCAACATTTGACCACGCCTCCTAAGCCCAGTTTTTGAAAAATTGAAAAACCAAAAACGCAATTTTCTTAGCTCCATATATGGCTATCCATACAACCCCGAGTAAAAAAGTTTTTATATAATTATGTATTATTTGATAAAATTATGTCAAATTATATATAATTATATGAAATTATATATAGAGGTCAAATTCTCCAAAAAATTGTATAAAATTATATATAATTATATAATTATATAAAAAACTTTTTTACTCGGAACCCATTGAAAAATTTATGGTACACATGGTTTTTTCACTGAACATTTGGTGTGGAATGCCTCATATGTATATTTACAAATAGGTAGAATTTCCATCAAATGATCCCACAATTTTACCAATTTCGTTTCAAAAAACATGTTTGCAAGCGCACAACTTTTTCTGTCATAAAAATGTTGCAGGTATAACTCTTCAAAAAAGGTTTTTTACTTAAACGAGCACACCTAAGCCTGTTTTCAACCGATTCTCAATATTTTTTTTGTTTAAGAAGCAACACTCATATTTTTTAACAAACCCAAAAAACTATAAATAGGATTTGGAAGTATCTGACACGCCCATTTTTTTATTCCACTCACACTGAAACTCACTCACAACCACGTGAGTAAAATTAATTTTCAATGCATATGCACTAATAATAAGATTTATGAATAATGCTTGAATTACAAGCGTTTCTGAAAAAAATTATAAATATCCTATCACAAAACTTAGCATAACTCATTCATTTTTTAACCGATTGTTGTGTTTTTTGGTGTTTTGGAAAGCTATTTTACTATACTTTTTTACAAAAAATTAAAAAAAATTGTTTAATGATGCACTTTCAACTTAGAGCGTAAAGAATATGACAAATTTTTCAAAAAATTCGTTTTTTTTTACTTAAGCGATCGTAAATCAGGCAATTCGTGATCGATTTTTAATATGTTTATTTTGTTTAAAAGGTAAGACTTATACCTTTCAAAAAAATCCATAAAATCGAAAATCGGTTGCAAACTAACAAAGTAATAATTTTTTAAAATTGTAATTTAAGAATTGCCATTTTTCAACACATTTGCCAATAAAAAACGTACTTAACGAAGTGATCCAGAAAAACTATGAGTATATCAGTACTCTATGGACTCCAATCAACCCGAATTTTCATATGAGAACCCCTGCATATTTTTGGTCTTTTGTAGCACAGTGTTATTTACAATTTCAATAGGCCAATTTCGTGCTTAGGCCAAATGAAGCTTAAGTTTCAAATTTCAGCCAAATCGTTTGATAATTGTGACCTATATCTTGCTCACAACTTTTAGATGGCCTAACGGATCGTCTCAGAAAGTGATTCTAGCCGAAAACATTAAATCATGATAATGTTTCGCTGAAGATTTGGTTCCAAAGCAAAGTTTTTTTTTAGAAAAAAATAATGTTTTTTGCCATTCCATGCAAAACGAATTGAAACCGATAGGTCGATGGCCCCATTCCTAAGACTTCTCTTGTTTTATACATCCGTCCATCTGTCTGTGGAAAGCCAGATGTACTCTAAGTCAAAAGAGCTGTAAAGTTGGTAAATGAGTGCATTACTTAAGGGCGAAAAAGTTTTTTTTTACATTTTGGAGATTACCTATAAATGATTAGTCACAGAAGAATTTAACACACTCACTTGTTTTTTGTACATTTGTTAAACAAATGGAAATTTTTATGTCTGAATTTTAAGACTTGGTGAAAAAGTAGTTTTAGTGAAAAAAAAAATAAGAAAAAATGGAAAGAAAAATTTTTTGATGAAAAACAGAATTTTGATGAAAAAAAAGTTTTGATAAAAAAAAATGTTTTTGGTGAAAAAAAAAATGTTGATGAGAAAAAAATGTTTGATAAAAAAAATTATGAAAAAAAAAATTATGAAAAAAAAACAATTTTTTTTTTTTTTTTATTTTTTTTATTCCTTTTATTCCTAGGAGGAACATAGGGCCATAAAAACAAGTGAGTGTGTTAAATTCGGCTGTTTCGAATCTTTGATAACCTCCAACATGTTAAAATATATAAAGCAAAATTCAGAGGCGTTTTTGGGGGGGGGTCTGTGGGGGTGTTTGGGAACACCTTCCCCATCGCGATAAATGTTTACTTATTTATTAATTATCCTCTTCGAACTTTAGTACATAACACTATGTACTCATAATTTTTATGATTTTTTTTTTAAATCCGTGCCCACAAAAGATGCGGGCCAAAAAAAAACTAAATTTTGCAGCCCCCGAGTTCTAAGTGCAGGACTTTACACCTACTGACATAAAAAGATTTCTTTTGTTTATGATGAAAAAACTTTTTTTGTTGAAAAATAATGCTGTGCAACACGATTTTGTATCTTGAATAGGACCAAAAAAAATTAAATACTAAATTTTTTTGAGTGAATTTTTTTCTTATTTTTAGTGTAAAAATATTTTTGAGGGACAAAAATGCGTTGCAAAATATATTTGTGACTTACAAATGTTTTTAAAACTGGTTTAATTTAAGGTGAAACCAATATGAAATTCACGGTTTTGCTAATAACTTTTGAACCACTATTTTACTGAAATTCGATGCCAACTAGACCAGAGTAACGACAAATATATATGATACTTCAGCACTCACAGAATTGTCGTTCGAAAGTTAGCGTGTTTTTTATCTCGTGAATTCATAAAAACCCCTTGCCGAAATTTACACTTTTTCTTATAACTTTTGAACTACTTGACCGATTTCGCTAAATTAGAAAAAAAACCTAACCAGATAAATGACCAATATATATGCCAAACTTCAGGAGCCTCCGTAAAGTCTTTCAAAAGTTAGCATGTTTTCAACAGACAGACGGATGGACTAACGGACATCGCTAGATCGTCTTAAAATCGATCGAGGATCATGAATATACATATATGAGTCATTCCACACCAACTGTTCCACTACAGAAAAACCATTGTGGTTTTAATAGGATATCATTTGCAAAGTATTCGCCCTTAGGGCACTATTAAATAACAAAAATAAAATTTAAGATTTTTCAAAAAGTGGGCCTTGGAGGCATGGTCCAAAATTGAAAATTTCAGCATTTTTTGCCTAAGTATCTTTATTTCAATATTTATGCCAATAAAATGAAACACAGTGGTGTCTTTAAAATAAATGTTTTTTAAAGATTTTTGTATGGGCTATCGATAAAAAAAATAAAAATTTGAAAATTTTCAGAAGAAGTTCTGAATATTTTAAATTTAAATTTAAACTTTTTATATCAAAAAACATGCCACAATTTTATTTTTTTTTTTACATGTTTAAAAAATAGTTAAGGTGTATATCTATCTGTTCTGAAATTTTCAGAGATGCTTTTTTCCTTGTTTTCGAGAAAAAAAATGTTGAACATTGCACTATGCTACACTCAAAGAATAATGTAGGTAAATTCCAGTGAATATTCACTTAAAACAAATGAAATTTTATTTAAAAACCATTCCACTGTTTTTTCATTTAAAATAAAAACACATTACAGTCAATTTTAAATGTTAATTTAATGACTAACCAAAACATTAAAAAACTAGTGAATATTCAGTTATTTTGTATTGAAAAACAGTAAAACTATAGAAGAAATATTTTACTGCCGAAATTAAATGTAACAGAAAATTCGTTTTTAATACAGTAAATTATTTTTTTTAAACTACAGAAACAGTAAAAAAATTAAATCCTTTATAAAATAAGTGATTTTTCTTTTAAAATGACTTTACTGATTACTTTTTAAAATAACCTACAAACAGTTAATGACATAATTTTCTTAGTGTAATAATTTACAATAATGGGGTATATTTAACCTGACCAACCATCCCGCTTTTGGCGGGATTATCCCGCTTTTTGATGTCTCATCCCACCTTGAATTTCTATCCCGCTTTTCAAACAAAAGTCCCGCTTCATCCCGCTTTATCCCGCTTTTTGACTTTTAGAATAGCAAAGTACAATTTAAAATTTTTTTAATAATATTTTGAGTATAATTGTTCTGAAGTAATTTTAAGCTATTTATTTAGATTTTTGTGCATATAAATATGGTAAAATTTCTTACCGAGTTTAAAAAATGAAAGGGAAATTACTCCCAAAATTATGTTGGCACTCGAAAATACTTTCAATAACATTTTAAACGTTTATGTTAAAAAAAATAAATTGATTTTATTTTAATTTTTTTTTAATTTAATTTAAAATTTAAAAAAGAAAAATTAAAAAAAAAAAATTTAATTTAGAAACAAATTTTTAAGTTTATTTTTAGTTCAATTATTTTTTTTTTTTTAAATAAGTACCTAGTAAAATTTTGAGCCGAATCGGTCAACTCTTTGACCCCGCGAAAATCAGTCAAAGTTTCCAGTTTTATGAATATGCTCAAAACAAAATAATTTTTGTTTAACGTTGCCCAAACGTACTCAGATAAGAAATATATAATTTTCGAGATATCGGTAACCCATATTAATTTGATACAAAATATGATTTGTGAATTTGACACATTTTTCAAATTTTTTAAATTTCCTCATTCAAAATTACCAGCTGGTTTAAGAAGCAGCAAAAATCCAAAATTTAAAAAAAAAAAAACTGAAAACTTTGAAAACTTTCACTCGGAATATATTTTTTGGGGTAAATGATTTTATGAAATTTTTTTTGAGTGTAAATTTTTTTGCGTGTAACATTTGTTTGAAGTGACAAAAATATTTCGTAAACTTATTTTGTGGCTTACCAATGTCTTTTGAAGCGTGTTCAACGTTTTATTTAACACGTGAATTGGAGGCGAAACCAATTCAAAATTCACGGGTTTGCCCATCATTTCTGAACCACTGGACCGATTTCACTGAAATTCAATATCAACCCCTTTCTTTCGAAAGTAAGTGTGTTTTCAACAGTCAAAATCGATTGAAAATCATGAATTTTTATATTTTTTCGAACTGATATAAACTCACTATCACTTAATGGGGGATATAAAAAAGTCCCGCTTTTTAGACCAAAATCCCGCTTTTTCAACCTTTCCATCCCGCTTTTCAGACAAAAACAGTTGGTCAGGTTAGGTATATTACATATGCGAATGAGTAATAAGTATTAACTCTTAAAAAACATTTAAAATAGAGATGTGATCGTGGGTAAGTTTTTTTTTACCATCACGCACTCTCACCAAGGAAATTATTTTAATCACGCATGATAATTTATTTCGCTCACGATTAGTCACGCTCACGTGAGTATCGTGCCCGTGACAACATTTTTTCTTCTCACGTAAGCGTGCGTGAACGTGAGGAAAATTAAAAATCGTGCGTGATTAAAACTTTTCCTTCGTGAGCGTGCGTGAACGTCAAAAAAAACTCACCCACGAAAACATCTCTATTTTAAATGTTTTTTAAGAGTTAATATTACTCATTCGCATACGTAATATTCCCCATTATTGTAAATTATAAGCATAGTGCAATGTTCAACATTTTTTTTCTCGAAAACAAGGAAAAAAGCATCTCTGAAAATTTCAGAACAGATAGACATACACCTTAACTAATTTTTAAACATTTAAAAAAGAAATAAAATTGTGGCATGTTTTTTGATAAATAAAGTTTAAGTTTAAATTTAAAAAATTCAGAACTTCTTCTGTAAATTTTCCAATTTTTATTTTTTTAATCGATAGCCCATACAAAAATCTATAAAAAACTTTTATTTTAAAGACATCACTGTGTTTCATTTTATTGGCATAAATATTGAAATAAAGATACTTAGGCAAAAAATGCTGAAATTTTCAATTTTTGGCCATGCCTACAAAGCCCACTTTTTGAAAAAACTGAAATTTTATTTGTGTTATTTAATAGTGACCTAAGGGCGAATACTCTGCAATTGATTTCATATTGACATGACATCACTTTTTTTTTGCTGAACATTTGGTGTAGAATGCCTCATATACTTTATAGGATCCTATACCAATATTTCGAGGTGTTACAAACGGAAAAACAAAGTTATATATCACAAAATCTTTTTTAAATTTCAACTCAGTGAAACTGAAATAAATGTTTAAAAAAACCGACACTTTTTGGAATTTAGAAAAACTGTAAATGCAGTTGTGTAAACAAGACCTTGAACCATCACTAAGCTATGTTTAAGGATTACCCCACTTTATCCGTAAAAGTTACAGAGGGTTAAAGTTGAAAAATCAATAAAAATGGCTTGAAATAATCCATAGTTTTTACCTTCTTTCGCTTTTTTTTTAAGTTCTCCTTATATTTCAATCTTTTCCGGCATAACACAAAGTCAGTACACATAAGAGATTATTTTAATGTTGGTTTGATAGATGCCTCATCGCTTGGTAAGAAGTTATAAGACGGTTAAATTTTGAAACCAAAAATAAAGAGTTTTTAAATTTTCGAGGTTTTTTTGATCAGTGAACTAGAGTTGGTAGCTGTTGTAATTCTTAACATTTTGGAAAGAAAAAACGTAATTAATCAATATGTGTTTTGTTTGTTTAATTAAAAAAACGTAATTTTTTTAAAATACCAGTTTTTCGCGAGGCACATTCGCGGTTTCATTCGAAATTTGGTGGATCTTGCGTAAACCGAGTTTTTTGTGAGTTTACATAAAAAAATCACTGGCGGGTTTATAAAAAATAAATTGAAAAAATTTTATGGCATTTTTGAAATTTGTGCGAAACTTGCAAATCTGTTTCCTATTTTTTTTAGTAGCAAATAATGCATCATGTTCATTTAAATACACCAAAAGACGTGTCTTAACGAGTAGAACTGATTTGCTTTTTGACTTCTTACTTTAAGCCATTCTGAGCGGAAAGCGCGATGATTTTATCTAAACCTGTTTTGATCTGGCACATCCAAGGCTGTACACGAAATCGGATGAATTTTTTTTTAAATGAAAGCCCACTTGATGTGTCATCATAAAATCAGAGGCGGGTTAAAAAATGTTGATGATTATAGATTTTTTGAACCATATTAAATTTTCTTGTTATAAAAAATCATCACCGATTTTTTTAAACTACTGGTACAATGATACGATTTTTCGTGATTTGTTTGCTTAATTATGTTATAAAAAATTGAGAAACTTTTCTTTTACCGCGAATTAATCGCGATTTTAGGTACTTAGATATTTTTTTTAAATCGTTTGGTCATTAAAGGGTTAAATTTATATCATATATTTTAGAAGAAATGATATATCCTGGCATGTTTTAATAACGCATGCAACAAATGTGTAGAAAAAAAATCTTTAAAATATTTTTAAGATTTTTAAAACCGCTAAATCTTAAAACCGCCATAACTTTTGACCCCCTTGCGCGATTTAATTGACGCGAACGAATTTCTTATTCTTAAATAGCTTCTAATATTTATGCCAACTTTCATCGATGTGCCATCAAAACAAAAATCACATCTTTTTTGCCTCAAGATTTAAGTCTTAGACGAAACTCCTCATATACCATTTATACCCAGAGTGGAGGGTATAAAGAATCTATTTTCTTATGAATCAAATGATTTTCAAGTCAACTTAAAAATATAGTTTTCAATAGAAAATTTGTAAAGCATGCAATGGATTTCATATACATACATAGTTTCGCTCTAACGATTTTTAACATCGAAACATTTTCAAAAGAATGCCTCACATGTTTATGTATGAGTATTTATTTACCTTTTCGTTATAAAAATAAACAGACTCCCTATACGACAACAATATCAACATACAATATAGACAAAGACACATGTATAACATGAATGCTCCAGCCAGGCAGACATACAAACATAAATTTAGAACGAAAAAATGTAAATGACTAAAACTGGAAAAAAAAAGTGAACATTTTTAGAATAATTTTTTTTAATTTTGTCCTCCGGATGTGTGGCAATGAAAAGGCAAAGTAACAGTAACCAAGATTGACAAAAAAATATGTACACCCCTCCCTCGATAGCAAGATTTTAGTTACTTGCTTTAGAAAAATGTTTTTGGGCAATGACAGAAATTTAATATTCAAAAAAAAAAAAATACTTTATAAATTGACCTTCATTAATCATTTTATATGGAAAAAAATTAAATCACCCAAGTGAAAATTAGGTCTGTTTGTTTACCCAAATTTCTTACCATTTTTACTACAACTCGAAAGTTTTGTTTACTTTTTGTATTGAAAATTTTCAGCTGTAGCAAAAGTAGTAAAAATGAGTAGATTGTAGTAAGGTAAACGAACAGACATATTGATAGATCTGACTGATCTTTTAACATCTAATTATATCAATTGTATCTGATCAGATGTAATAAATCCGAGAATTGTCCCCAATTTCAAGATATAAGTAAGTAGATCAGATCTCAGAAATGGGGACAAATCTCGAAAACAATAGATCTGATCACATACAACTGATATAATCAGATCTTAACAGATCACATCATATCTAATCGCTTTTTACACAGGCAATTGTATTTCACAATTATCATCTGTATTTCCGAAATTATCAATTGTATTTCAGAAATTATCAATTTTATTTCAGAATTTATCAGTTGTATTTCAGAAATTATCAATTGTATTTCAGAAATTTATCCATTATATATCAGATATTATCAATTGTATTTCAGAAATATCAACTGTATTTCAGAAACATCAATTGTATTTTAGAATATTTATCAATTGTATTTCAGAAATTATCAATTGTATTTCAGAAATTTTCAATTCTTCTTATGAAGGTTAGTTACTGAAATACAATTGATAAATTCTGATATACAATTGATAATATCTGAAATGCAATCGATAACATCTGAAATACTATTGAGATTTCCCGAAATACAAATTAAATATTTCTAAAATAAAATGATAATTTCTGAAATAAAATTGATAATTTCTGAAATACAATTGACATTTTCTGAAATACAATTGATAAATACAATTGACATTTTCTGAAATATAATTGATAATTACTGAAACATAATTCACATTTTCTGAAATACAATTGATAATTTCTGAAATACAAATGATAAATTCTGAAATACAATTAATAACTTCTGAAAAAAACTTTAAAATTTCTAAAATTCATTTAAAAATTTCTGAAATACAATTGATATCTTCTGAGTATACAATTGATAACTCCTGATGACCGTTAGTTTATGTACTCTTAAGTGAGGGTAGAGTGTTTACTGTGAAAAATTTCTAATCATTAACTTTGTGTTGGAGGAGGAAAAGAAAATTCAAAATATTTCAACATTATTTTAAAAAAGAAAAACAAAATTAACATCAACAACAACAACAACTGGATAAAAATAAAAAATAAAAAAATAAAAATGAAACATAAACAAAGTAGCTGCTAATCTTGCATTATTTGAATTCCTAGAGACTTACAATTCTTGTACAACAAAACACACTGTGCTGTACAACCTTGAGGTTATTTCAAGGTTAGAAACAAATAAATCTAATTGCTGTCTATAATTAAAATCTGTTATCGATAATTATAAAAAAATATATCTTGTAAATCATTCCATTTGCAAACTAAACATTTTATATTAATAAAGGATGTCCCCAAAGGTACACTCACACAACAAATCCAGTTGCCACAACCATTCATATTCCAACCAAATTGTTTAGGCTTTCGCAACTGCAATTTAATTAACACAACTTCCTTTCAGTTGTCACATTCATATTGCTGTTGTTAAAACCGAGTTAAGGTTGCTACGACAATTTACGGTAGTGGAAACTTAATTTTTAATGTTAGTGTACACTATACCTCCCTGCAAACAAAACGATACGACATCGATTCGCCGGTTGTATTGTCGATACGATAAATGTTATTGCGGCAATTATCGAATTCGTATCGCCGGCGATACACCTTTCGGGAGAAACTGTTACGCGACGGCAATACATCCCGGCGATACGAAAATGATTCGCCTTGGCGATAAAAGGGCAATATCGCAAGATAATCGTATAAACGAAAAATAAATGATTTGTATGTATCGCCGGAATATCACCAAAATGATAAATCGGCAATACAGCTATATCGATTCCCTGAAGCTAAAAAAGACATTATTTTTTTCATTCATATTTTGGTCATGTTAACAGGACTTAAAACATTTGCATTCACCTGAAAAATGTATCCGCAACATTCGCTGAATTTTTTATTTTATCTTTGAAAGCACATTTGTGTTTTTCGGCCAAATTTCTATTCTTTCAAAGATTTCTTGTTGTGCTTGATAAATTATTTTATTTTAAATTGACAAAGAAATAAAAATTTTCAATATTTTTTTTTGTTTATCGCCAAAATATCGTTCGTATGAGAAAACGGCGATATAATAAAAATACTACTTTGATTTTTTATTGAAATGATAAATTTTCGTATCGCCGCAATATCTTTTCGGCGATATATCGCCCTATTGTTTGCAGGGCTGCTCTTATATACAAGGAAAAATTTTAAAATGTATTTAAATGTACTTTGTATTTTTACAATTTGCATGGGAGCAGTTTTATTTATTGAAATATAAAAATTTGGAGACAATAGGAAAAATCGTTTAAAAATTTTATGAGGGGCAAAAACCATTTTAAACAAAAAAATATTTATTTAAATTTACTTTTTCAAAATAAATTAAACAGAAATAAGTTTTTAGATTAACAATTAACTTTCTTATCAGCCAAAAGATACCGAAATCGAAAGAAAAATGGCAAAGGTTTAAATACTTTCCCAGACCAAAAAGTATTTGGAAAAAAAAATTCTTTCTATAAAAATGGCCTCAATTTTATTTTACATCAGTTTAAGACCTTATGAAATGATAACACCATTCGACAAAATTCAAATTTTTTTATACTATGGAAAAAATTCACTCCAGTCAGAGAGTGGGTATAAAAATAATATTCGCGTTTTTCGCGAAAAATGCAAACAAAATATGATGTTAAAATTGTGTTTCACTAAAGAAGTATGAAATAAATCGAAAAAAAAATTAGTAAATATACTACTGAGAAAAAAATGTTAATCGTGTTAATTCAGTAAAATTTAATGGTGATTCTTTTCTTGGAACATATTAACCCTCTATCACCTAGTTTTAGGGGTCATTTTTGTCCTTATTTCAAATACTCTCCTAGAAAATCATTAAATCGTGCGTTTAGAGCAATGGTTCCCAACCTTTTTTACGTCACGCCCCACTTTTAAGTCAAAAAATTTGCCTTGTCTCCCCTACACTAAAGAAAAATGTAATAATTTTTCTAATTTTTGTTTTTAATGAAAACTTACTACTGGTTTCGCAAAGTTTTTGTTTAAAAAGCATTTAAACTAAGTTTTTAGCAAAAAATTTTTAACAATTAACAAAATTTATGTAGTTAATTTTGCTAAAAAAAATAGTTTTTGTAGTAAATTTGATTAAAAAAAATCTTGAAAATTTGCTCGTTGCCCCCCTGAAGCCTTCAAATTGCCCCCCAGTGGGCGAGAATCAAAGGTTGGGAACCATTGGTTTAGAGGGTTAAAATGTTAAACAAAAATGTTTTGCATCAAATTTTACTAGGGGTTGTCAAAGACGAAAAGTTCCTGGGATGTAAGTAAATAAAAACAAGTAAGAAAGTTATAGTCGGTCAAGACCGACCATATGATAACCTACACCAGTGTTTTCCGGAAAATGGGTCCCAAGTCCAAACATGGACCGCTTAGGTCTGTCATTTGTTAGATCTTTATTTAGTGTAGAAAACACACATAGATCAAATTTTAGTGGAATTGGTTTATTTTTTCCCCATAGACGGATTTAACTGAATATCGGTCAAAATTTTTATATGGGGGACTAAATCCAAAAATGGTCCAATTATATTCCGATTTGATAAGGTTACTGAAGTGGACGTTAAACATCTAAAAATAATTTTTTTTTATTAAATATCTCCATTTTTATGAATTTTGAGGGAATTATGTAAATATCGGGAGGGTGGTTTGTATAGGGACTACCAGAAGGACTTACCCGATACCTTTGAAATTTGGGATGCTGATTCGTGTATACAAAATTTGATTACCTGCCAAATTTCAAAGTGATATCTATTATAATACGGCTATTACAGTCATTTAAGCCGAATCCAACGGGCCGTTTGTATGGGGGCTAGGTCTTAACATGGACCGATTTTCTCCAATTTCAGTAGGCTTCGTCCTTGGGCCAAAAGGTGCTTAAGTTTCAAATTTCAAGTCAATTTATTGAAAATTGCTACCTGTATCGTGTTTAAACCGATAGATGGACAGACGAACGGACATCCCTAAATCGACTCAAAAAGTAATTCTGAGTCGATCGGTATACTTGAAGGTAGGTCTAGGACCAATATTTCGGGTAGTTACAAACATCAGCACAAACTCATTATACCCTGTACCACAGAGTGGTGTAGGGTATAAATACTGCAAAAGATGTTTTTTTAGAAAAATCAATGAAAAAACTGGCAAGAGAAGTCTCCCTGGTGTCACCCTCCGATCTTCATGAAATTTGGATATGTTGTTAAGAACGAAAATTAATTCGACACGTATTTTTTTTTTTTGCGGCCCAAACTCATTTTTAGGGGGGGTAGATTTGTATGGGGGGAAATTGACCTTTTTCAGTTTTTTACGATGTACGCCTATTTTAATCTGATACCAGGCACATGTGGTATCAGATTAAAGGTATTAAAAATACCTATCACGTAGTGCTAACAACGGGCCAAAGAAGTTAATATTTTTCGACTTATTAACAAAAATGTCCTAAAATTTTGGTATTTTACTCAATATGACGAAAAGTTGTGCATGTTTGGACACGTTTTTAGCACACGTAGATAGGTCTTCCAAAGACCTTTTATTTGGTATGTAACATGACTTGGTTTCTTTGCATAATATAGGAGATAAACGAAAAAAATTAAAAATGACCTTGTTTCCCCCTCCTTTTTACCCCCTAAATATGAATTTGGGCCGCTAAAAAAAATATGTGTCCCTTTATTTTTTCTGCTCTACAAAATAAAATCAATTCCATAAAGATCCGCGGGTGACACTAGGGATACTTCCCTTGTCAGTATCTATGACTTATTCTACAGACAAAAGTGTCTTACAAGGGATGTATCTTAAATCTTATGAACCGATTTGCCAAATTTCAAAGTGATATCTATTATAATACGGCTATTACAGTCATTTAAGCCGAATCCAACGGGCCGTTTGTATGGGGGCTAGGTCTTAACATGGACCGATTTTCTCCAATTTCAGTAGGCTTCGTCCTTGGGCCAAAAGGTGCTTAAGTTTCAAATTTCAAGTCAATTGATTGAAAATTGCTACCTGTATCGTGCTTAAACCGATAGATGGACAGACGGACGGACATCCCTAAATCGCCTCAAAAAGTAATTCTGAGTCGATCGGTATACTTGAAGGTAGGTCTAGGACCAATATTTCGGGTAGTTACAAACATCAGCACAAACTCATTATACCCTGTACCACAGAGTGGTGTAGGGTATAAATACTGCAAAAGATGTTTTTTTAGAAAAATCAATGAAAACAACTGGCAAGAGAAGTCTCCCTGGTGTCACCCTCCGATCTTCATGAAATTTGGATATGTTGTTAAGAACGAAAATTAATTCGACACGTATTTTTTTAGCGGCCCAAACTCATTTTTAGGGGGGGTAGATTTGTATGGGGGGAAATTGACTTTTTCAGTTTTTTACGATGTACGTCTATTTAAATCTGATACCAGGCACATGTGGTATCAGATTAAAGGTATTAAAAATTCCTATCTCGTGGTGCTAACAACACTCACAGCAAAATACGGTTGTCTCAACCGTACAAGGTTCCAACCTCAGATTGAGGTTGCGGCAACCGGTAAATATACGGTTGTAGCAACCGACAATTTACAGTTGTGGCAACCGGCAAATTCCGGTTGCAGCAACCTCAAATAACGACATTTGCCGGTTGTAGCAACTGTATTGCCGGTTGCTCCAACCAGAACTGTGTTTAATATATTTTCGATCTTATGCCAAAATACAAAATAAAATTCCAAAAATAAAACACATTTTTTAATTATTTTTTTTTGCTTTTTTTATTGTTTGAAAAAAAAAAAAAAATATAGTTATATTAATGATTTATACTAAAAATACTAACCCAAATGTTACATTTTTAGGTGGTTTAAATTCGTTTGCTAAAAATCCGATACAAGGAATTCTTCTTCTCAGAATCTGAGACTTTTTCTAAAAGAAAAATGTCTTAAAATCTGAGAATTTTTCTTTAGGAGAAATGTCTCAGAATCTGAGATTTTTCTCTGATTGTGAGACAGTTTTTCTATAGAAAAAGTCTCAGATTCTGAGACAGTTTTTCTATAGAAAAGTCTCAGATTCTGAGACAGTTTTTCTATAGAAAAAGTCTCAGATTCTGAGACAGTTTTTCTATAGAAAAAGTCTCAGATTCTGAGACAGTTTTTCTATAGAAAAAGTCTCAGATTCTGAGACAGTTTTTCTAAAGAAAAAGTCTCAGATTCTGAGACAGTTTTTCTATAGAAAAAGTCTCAGATTCTGAGACAGTTTTTCTATAGAAAAAGTCTCAGATTCTGAGACAGTTTTTCTATAGAAAAAGTCTCAGATTCTGAGACAGTTTTTCTATAGAAAAAGTCTCAGATTCTGAGACAGTTTTTCTATAGAAAAAGTCTCAGATTCTGAGACAGTTTTTCTATAGAAAAAGTCTCAGATTCTGAGACAGTTTTTCTATAGAAAAAGTCTCAGATTCTGAGACAGTTTTTCTATAGAAAAAGTCTCAGATTCTGAGACAGTTTTTCTATAGAAAAAGTCTCAGATTCTGAGACAGTTTTTCTATAGAAAAAGTCTCAGATTCTGAGACAGTTTTTCTATAGAAAAAGTCTCAGATTCTGAGACAGTTTTTCTATAGAAAAAGTCTCAGATTCTGAGACAGTTTTTCTATAGAAAAAGTCTCAGATTCTGAGACAGTTTTTCTATAGAAAAAGTCTCAGATTCTGAGACAGTTTTTCTATAGAAAAAGTCTCAGATTCTGAGACAGTTTTTCTATAGAAAAAGTCTCAGATTCTGAGACAGTTTTTCTATAGAAAAAGTCTCAGATTCTGAGACAGTTTTTCTATAGAAGAAGTCTCAGATTCTGAGACAGTTTTTCTATAGAAAAAGTCTCAGATTCTGAGACAGTTTTTCTATAGAAAAAGTCTCAGATTCTGAGACAGTTTTTTTATAGAAAAAATCTCAGATACTGAGACAGCTTTTCTATAGAAAAAGTCCCAGATTCTGAGAGAGTTTTTCTATAGAAAAAGTCTCAGATTCTGAGACAGTTTTTCTATAGAAAAAGTCTCAGATTCTGAGACAGTTTTTCTATACAAAAAGTCTCAGATTCTGAGACAGTTTTTCTATACAAAAAGTCTCAGATTCTGAGACAGTTTTTCTATACAAAAAGTCTCAGATTCTGAGACAGTTTTTCTATAGAAAAAGTCTCAGATTCTGAGACAGTTTTTCTATAGAAAAAGTCTCAGATTCTGAGACAGTTTTTCTATAGAAAAAGTCTCAGATTCTGAGACAGTTTTTCTATAGAAAAAGTCTCAGATTCTGAGACAGTTTTTCTATAGAAAAAGTCTCAGATTCTGAGACAGTTTTTCTATAGAAAAAGTCTCAGATTCTGAGACAGTTTTTCTATAGAAAAAGTCTCAGATTCTGAGACAGTTTTTCTATAGAAAAAGTCTCAGATTCTGAGACAGTTTTTCTATAGAAAAAGTCTCAGATTCTGAGACAGTTTTTCTATAGAAAAAGTCTCAGATTCTGAGACAGTTTTTCTATAGAAAAAGTCTCAGATTCTGAGACAGTTTTTCTATAGAAAAAGTCTCAGATTCTGAGACAGTTTTTCTATAGAAAAAGTCTCAGATTCTGAGACAGTTTTTCTATAGAAAAAGTCTCAGATTCTGAGACAGTTTTTCTATAGAAAAAGTCTCAGATTCTGAGACAGTTTTTCTATAGAAAAAGTCTCAGATTCTGAGACAGTTTTTCTATAGAAAAAGTCTCAGATTCTGAGACAGTTTTTCTATAGAAAAAGTCTCAGATTCTGAGACAGTTTTTCTATAGAAAAAGTCTCAGATTCTGAGACAGTTTTTCTATAGAAAAAGTCTCAGATTCTGAGACAGTTTTTCTATAGAAAAAGTCTCAGATTCTGAGACAGTTTTTCTATAGAAAAAGTCTCAGATTCTGAGACAGTTTTTCTATAGAAAAAGTCTCAGATTCTGAGACAGTTTTTCTATAGAAAAAGTCTCAGATTCTGAGACAGTTTTTCTATAGAAAAAGTCTCAGATTCTGATACAGTTTTTCTATAGAAAAAGTCTCAGATTCTGAGACAGTTTTTCTATAGAAAAAGTCTCAGATTCTGAGACAGTTTTTCTATAGAAAAAGTCTCAGATTCTGAGACAGTTTTTCTATAGAAAAAGTCTCAGATTCTGAGACAGTTTTTCTATAGAAAAAGTCTCAGATTCTGAGACAGTTTTTCTATAGAAAAAGTCTCAGATTCTGAGAGAGTTTTTCTATAGAAAAAGTCTCAGATTCTGAGACAGTTTTTCTATAGAAAAAGTCTCAGATTCTGAGACAGTTTTTCTATAGAAAAAGTCTCAGATTCTGAGACAGTTTTTCTATAGAAAAAGTCTCAGATTCTGAGACAGTTTTTCTACAGAAAAAGTCTCAGATTCTGAGACAGTTTTTCTATAGAAAAAGTCTCAGATTCTGAGACAGTTTTTCTATAGAAAAAGTCTCAGATTCTGAGACAGTTTTTCTATAGAAAAAGTCTCAGATTCTGAGACAGTTTTCTATAGAAAAACTGTCTCAGATTCTGAGGCAGTTTTTCTATAGAAAAACTGTCTCAGATTCTGAGACAGATTTTCTATAGAAAAAGTCTCAGATTCTGAGACAGTTTTTCTATAGAAAAAGTCTCAGATTCTGAGACAGTTTTTCTATAGAAAAAGTCTCAGATTCTGAGACAGTTTTTCTATAGAAAAAGTCTCAGATTCTGAGACAGTTTTTCTATAGAAAAAGTCTCAGATTCTGAGACAGTTTTTCTATAGAAAAAGTCTCAGATTCTGAGACAGTTTTTCTATAGAAAAAGTCTCAGATTCTGAGACAGTTTTTCTATAGAAAAAGTCTCAGATTCTGAGACAGTTTTTCTATAGAAAAAGTCTCAGATTCTGAGACAGTTTTTCTATAGAAAAAGTCTCAGATTCTGAGACAGTTTTTCTATAGAAAAAGTCTCAGATTCTGAGACAGTTTTTCTATAGAAAAAGTCTCAGATTCTGAGACAGTTTTTCTATAGAAAAAGTCTCAGATTCTGAGACAGTTTTTCTATAGAAAAAGTCTCAGATTCTGAGACAGTTTTTCTATAGAAAAAGTCTCAGATTCTGAGACAGTTTTTCTATAGAAAAAGTCTCAGATTCTGAGACAGTTTTTCTATAGAAAAAGTCTCAGATTCTGAGACAGTTTTTCTATAGAAAAAGTCTCAGATTCTGAGACAGTTTTTCTATAGAAAAAGTCTCAGATTCTGAGACAGCTTTTCTATAGAAAAAGTCTCAGATTCTGAGACAGTTTTTCTATAGAAAAAGTCTCAGATTCTGAGACAGTTTTTCTATAGAAAAAGTCTCAGATTCTGAGACAGTTTTTCTATAGAAAAAGACTCAGATTCTGAGACAGTTTTTCTATAGAAAAAGTCTCAGATTCTGAGACAGTTTTTCTATAGAAAAAGTCTCAGATTCTGAGACAGTTTTTCTATAGAAAAAGTCTCAGATTCTGAGACAGTTTTTCTATAGAAAAAGTCTCAGATTCTGAGACAGTTTTTCTATAGAAACTGTCTCAGAATCTGAGACTTTTTTCTATAGAAAAAGTCTCAGATTCTGAGACAGTTTTTCTATAGAAAAAGTCTCAGATTCTGAGACAGTTTTTCTATAGAAAAAGTCTCAGATTCTGAGACAGTTTTTCTATAGAAAAAGTCTCAGATTCTGAGACAGTTTTTCTATAGAAAAAGTCTCAGATTCTGAGACAGTTTTTCTATAGAAAAAGTCTCAGATTCTGAGACAGTTTTTCTATAGAAAAAGTCTCAGATTCTGAGACAGTTTTTCTATAGAAAAAGTCTCAGATTCTGAGACAGTTTTTCTATAGAAAAAGTCTCAGATTCTGAGACAGTTTTTCTATAGAAAAAGTCTCAGATTCTGAGACAGTTTTTCTATAGAAAAAGTCTCAGATTCTGAGACAGTTTTTCTATAGAAAAAGTCTCAGATTCTGAGACAGTTTTTCTATAGAAAAAGTCTCAGATTCTGAGACAGTTTTTCTATAGAAAAAGTCTCAGATTCTGAGACAGTTTTTCTATAGAAAAAGTCTCAGATTCTGAGACAGTTTTTCTATAGAAAAAGTCTCAGATTCTGAGACAGTTTTTCTATAGAAAAAGTCTCAGATTCTGAGACAGTTTTTCTATAGAAAAAGTCTCAGATTCTGAGACAGTTTTTCTATAGAAAAAGTCTCAGATTCTGAGACAGTTTTTCTATAGAAAAAGTCTCAGATTCTGAGACAGTTTTTCTATAGAAAAAGTCTCAGATTCTGAGACAGTTTTTCTATAGAAAAAGTCTCAGATTCTGAGACAGTTTTTCTATAGAAAAAGTCTCAGATTCTGAGACAGTTTTTCTATAGAAAAAGTCTCAGATTCTGAGACAGTTTTTCTATAGAAAAAGTCTCAGATTCTGAGACAGTTTTTCTATAGAAAAAGTCTCAGATTCTGGGACAGTTTTTCTATAGAAAAAGTCTCAGATTCTGAGACAGTTTTTCTATAGAAAAAGTCTCAGATTCTGAGACAGTTTTTCTATAGAAAAAGTCTCAGATTCTGAGACAGTTTTTCTATAGAAAAAGTCTCAGATTCTGAGACAGTTTTTCTATAGAAAAAGTCTCAGATTCTGAGACAGTTTTTCTATAGAAAAAGTCTCAGATTCTGAGACAGTTTTTCTATAGAAAAAGTCTCAGATTCTGAGACAGTTTTTCTATAGAAAAAGTCTCAGATTCTGAGACAGTTTTTCTATAGAAAAAGTCTCAGATTCTGAGACAGTTTTTCTATAGAAAAAGTCTCAGATTCTGAGACAGTTTTTCTATAGAAAAAGTCTCAGATTCTGAGACAGTTTTTCTATAGAAAAAGTCTCAGATTCTGAGACAGTTTTTCTATAGAAAAAGTCTCAGATTCTGAGACAGTTTTTCTATAGAAAAAGTCTCAGATTCTGAGACAGTTTTTCTATAGAAAAAGTCTCAGATTCTGAGACAGTTTTTCTATAGAAAAAGTCTCAGATTCTGAGACAGTTTTTCTATAGAAAAAGTCTCAGATTCTGAGACAGTTTTTCTATAGAAAAAGTCTCAGATTCTGAGACAGTTTTTCTATAGAAAAAGTCTCAGATTCTGAGACAGTTTTTCTATAGAAAAAGTCTCAGATTCTGAGACAGTTTTTCTATAGAAAAAGTCTCAGATTCTGAGACAGTTTTTCTATAGAAAAAGTCTCAGATTCTGAGACGGTTTTTCTATAGACAAAGTCTCAGATTCTGAGACAGTTTTTCTATAGAAAAAGTCTCAGATTCTGAGACAGTTTTTCTATTGAAAAAGTCTCAGATTCCGAGACATTTTTTCTACAGAAAAAGTCTCAGATTCTGATACATTTTTTTTATAGAAAAAGTCTCAGATTCAAAGACATCTTTTTTATAGAAAAGGTCTCAGATTCCGAGAATTTTTTGTAGAAAATGTCTCAGATTCGAAGAAATTCTCTCTATACAAAATGGCTTTGATTGTGAGACAATTTTTCTATTGAAAAAGCCTCAGTTTTTGAGAAATTTTTCTATAGCAAAAATCACAGATTTTGAGAAATATTTTTTTTAGAAAAAGTCTTAGATTCTCAAAACTTTTTCCATAGAAAAGGTCTCAGATTCTAAGATATTTTTTTTCACTTTTTTTATATCACATTTTTCTTTTCTGCAGAATCCAAATTTGAGGGCTTCCATCTCATGGCGTAAATGTTTGAGTTTAACGTATTCCACTATTTCAGCAAATTAAAATATGAAAAACGGAATTAGTTAAACTGTTGTATCATTGAGAGTACAAAAACTTACCCTTTAGATCTTTATTTCCAGGTTTTATCATCAAATGTTGAAATTTTGAAGAAAAACAAATGTTTTCCTCAATATTTTTTTATTTTATGACATTAAATTTTTTAAGTTTTGTTATTTGAATTATCAGTAGAGGGAACCGGTAATATGAGTTTGTGGCAACCGGCAAATGCCGTTATTTACGGTTGCTACAACCGGGGTTTGCAGTTGTAGCAACATTTTTTTTAATTTTGTGGCAAATGGCACAAAAATATTTTAAAAAAGTTATAACAACCTCAATTTACGGTTGCTGCAACCGCGTACGGTTGGGACAACCGCAAGCCGGTTACGACAACCGTATTACGGTTGTGGCAACCTCATTCCAACCGATTTTTTATGTGAGTGAACGGGCAATAGAAGTTAATATTTTTCGACTTATTAACAGAAATGTCCTAAAAC
Organism: Pegoplata infirma; assembly: GCA_963921195.1. Lineage (NCBI taxonomy): Eukaryota > Metazoa > Arthropoda > Insecta > Diptera > Anthomyiidae > Pegoplata > Pegoplata infirma. The sequence goes on along the minus strand of OY992540.1, from coordinate 99,055,833 downwards.
TTTGGTATTTTACTCAATATGACGAAAAGTTGTGCATGTTTGGACACGTCCAAAGACCTTTCATTTGGTATGTAACATGACTAGGATTCTTTGCATAATATAGGAGATAAACGAAAAAAACTGAAAAATTACCTTGTTTCCCCCTCCTTTTTTCCCCCTCCTTTTTTCCCCCTAAATATGAATTTGGGCCGCTAAAAAAAATATGTGTCCCTTTATTTTTTCTGCTCTACAAAATAAAATCAATTCCATAAAGATCCGCGGGTGACTCTAGGGATACTTCCCTTGTCAGTATCTATGACTTTTTCTACAGACAAAAGTGTCTTACAAGGGAAGTATCTTAAATCTTATGAACCGAATTGACTGAAACTTAAAATATAAATAAAAGAGACGATTTTAAGATTCGTGTGTCTCGGCTTATCGGACGTATCAGTGTTAAAAAAAATGCGTTGCCCCCTTTTGAATCAATTTGGGCCTTCAGGAAAGTTCTGATAACTCTCGATCTAACAGAAATATCGTCTAGAGTAAAAATACATGTCGACTTAAATTTTATATAGATTATTTCGTATTCTTATATCTATGTCTTCACATGGTATTTAATGAAGTCGAATTTTAACAAGGTTATGCCACCGATGGATACGTATTAAAAAATCTTTTCTTCTCATATGAAAAAAAAATTTTTTTTTGCCATTTTTTGGACCCCTATATCACCGATATGGCCGATAAGACGAGGCACCCCAACCTTAGAATTGTTTTTTTATATATATTTTAAGTTTTAGGCAAATCGGTTCGGAATCAGAATACTTCCCTTGTAAGTTTTCATACCTTTTTACAAAAATATTTATTGGCCCTCAATTAACAAAACAAAATTGGCCTAACCTGTTATAGACCCTTGTTTTTTTAGCTTTTCTTAACGTTGATAAATAAGAATTTGAATTTACATTTGTAACAAAAAAAAAAATATAGAAGAAAACAACACTAGCACGAGCATAATAACAATTCAACTGATGGCAATGACTGTGTAACATTTTAGTAATGAGATGCCTTCTTAACATTCTTTATATTTTTAAAATTCATCTATAATGTGTTACATTCTTTACAAACAATAGGGTAGAGTGAGGAAGTAAAGTGGGAAATGTTTAGATATGGCACCAAAAAAAGAAATGAGATTTTGTTGTCTACAACATAAGGAGTGAGATCATAAAAATGTTAACACACATAAAGTTAAATAAAAAACAGACTACTGAATTTTAAGACTTCAAACCAAATTTTTATTAAATAAAATTTAATACAAAATCATAACAAAAAAACCGCATGGAACTCTAACCACTACGAACAAAGTTATCCACTTTTTCCGGAAACCCTCCCATTAAGGCTTTTATGGTAGTTTCTGTCACCTTTTTAGAGCAGGTGGTCCATCTACGTTTGAAATCTTGCATGTCCTGGGAGACCTTTTTTGTGCCCTTTAATTCTTTTTTAACAAGAGCCCAATATCTCTCCACTGGCCTGAGCTCCGGGCAGTTTGGTGGATTTGCCTCTCTTGGTACAAAAACCACATTATTATCATTATACCACTCCAGCGCTTTCTTGCTGTAGTGACAAGATGCTAAATCGGGCCAAAAGTAAGTGGATACATTGTGCTGACTCAAGAACGGAAGAAGTCTCTTCTGCAAACACTCCTTGATATAAATTTCGCTGTTTATAGAGCCAGATGTCACAAATGACTGGCTTCTTTGGCCGCAGCTACATATGGCTTGCCATACTAGGAATTTTTTGGGGAATTTCGTTTGCTTTTTTGACCGAAATTTTTCCGCAACATTTCCTCGAACATCGGAAACATAAAATTCTTGACCAGGGAGCTGCGCAAAATCAGCCAGGACATAAGTTTCGTCGTCCATTACACAACAGTTGTATTTTTTTATAAAATTTGATTTCAATTTTCTAGCTCTGGTTTTGGCCTCCAAATTTTTAAAAGCGTTTCTATCGGGAACTTTTTGAACTTTGTAGGACTTTAGTCCCGCCTTACGTTTCACTTTACGTACAAAAAAGTCTGAGCATTGGGCTAACCGAGCTGTTTTTCTGCCAGATGTGTTAGGAGCTCTCTTAAGGATGCTTTTAACTTTATATGCCTTACCAATGTTACGATAACCAGTCGTTGTTCCTGTTCCCGGCTTCCTTTCAATTGTTAGGTGTTCCAGATACCTTTTTACCACTTTTGAAACTGTTTGGCGGCATACATTAGTTTCTTTGGCAATTTTTTTGTATGTCCATGTTTGGTTTTGTTGAAAATATTTAATTATTTTTGAACGCACTTTTCTTTCATCGTCCATTGTGTAAAAAATTGCAAATTAAAACTCATGATGTAAATTAATTTATTAACTGACATATTTTTAAAATGTAAACTGCCGAAAAAAAAAAAATTTGGAAGCTTTACACCAAAGTTGTAGGCAAAAATGTGTGTTAACATTTTTATGATCTCACTCCTTATGTAAATTTTAGGACAATCGCTGGGGCACCAATGGACACTGTTCATTAAAAGACTTGCATTGAAATATTAGGACAATGGAAAATATAAAATGTGTCTCAAATTCAAAATCATGTTACATTTTCATCTTATGATTTTTAAATTTTTCATCCCACTCCAACATGTTTTATATGTTAATATTGTGTAGGTACATATCGCATTACTTCTACAACAGATGCGTTTCTTACAAAATGCTTAGAATAAAACGTTTTTATTTAAATTTCTAAAAAGCAAAAGAAGAATCATAAAAGATAAAGTCAGATAAAATGTACAAAAATATCCCGTTAATATCTTGTATTAACCGCATTTTATAAATTTTTCCATGAATTATTTGGGATTTGTAATCAAGTGTTTTCTTTTTCTGGAGTAATTCTAAGGAATGTGATATTTTCTTTTGCTGTATTTTTTATTTTTTTTTTTTAAATTGGGTATATTACATTTAATATAATGGGAATTTAGCACAAAACAAAAATATTATAAGGACTTGGAAATTTTTTCACAACTACCACTTAAAACATATCGCAGTGCTGGATTTTTTTTATAAAATTTAACTTTTGGATAAAAAAAAATATTTAACGACTATTTGCCCGAGACATGTTTAATACTTCAAATTGTTGAAATGTGGTTAAACCAAATGTAAAGAAATAAAATGGAATTGCCAGCAATAAGTTTATATATTTTTTTATTTTTTTGTGTATTGAGTATTTGAGAAAATATAAAAAAATAAACTTCTATTGTTTGTTGAACGGATGTTCTTATTTTATATGTACCCGTCAATTTTTAATATTTTGGCAGTTGAAAAATATAATTTTGTTTTATTTTATATATTCCGATACATACATATGTCAAGGAATAGAAAATATTGAACATAAAAAAAAAATTACGTGTACTTAACGAGTATGTGGAGAAAAACATTAAGTTAATAATTTTGTTTAACCCATTTCTTCTTAATGTTCAATGTATTTAATCAAATATTTTGAGTTATGACACTATACAAGTAAAGAAGCGATATGTCCTACTTTAGGGGCCCCTGGTGGTGTCATTATTGAACATGTGGGCTAAAGCGTCAAAACTTAAGCTCGAAATTACATTAGCTTTAACCGGCATGAATTTTGCTGCAATTGGTCCAGTACTTACTAGGGTATTCAATCGATTACCCGTTAATCGGATAACCGATTAATTTTGTTCAATTAACTGTTCGAATAATTTAAAATTGCCAATTTTCAAATTACAAATAAACCGATTAATTTGTGTCGATTAACCGATTAACCGAAATTTCTTTTTTTAGTACTTTTGGTTATTTTTTGCTGTTTAGGGTTCTGCTTAAAGAAGTTTAGGTATAAAAAAAATAAATAAACTCTCTTTTATCAATGTGTAAAATTGTCGTCAAGAAAATATTTTATCGATGCCCTAAAAATTTATTTCGGCTTAAAAAAACTAACTTGGTGACCCTAGCCAATTTTTTATACAATTCCAGCACAATAGATTTTTCTAATAGTTTAACAAGCGTATAATCTTAATTTGGACTTAGAACTGATCCATCTCATCTCGAGATATTTAGGATTTCGACTTACCATACTGCACTCTAAAAAAGTGATTCCAGTTTCCAACTATAAACTGGTAAATTTATACAAATTCATATAGTTTACTACTATAAATTGTGTAAATTTTCAATAATTTTAAGTAGAATTACGCAATTTGTGTAAATTTATAGTAGGAAACTGAAATCATTTTAATTAGAGTGTGAATAAACTCAGATTTTCGCAATGTCCGGGACCCTATAAAACCGCGAAATATTTTTAGATGTGGAAATAGTTTAGCACATTTGGATAAAAAAAAATACTTTTTGAATCCTTCAGATATCTTTTTTAATCGCGTAGATATTTCCCGATTAAATTATTGTAATTTTAGCAAATTATTGTAATCTTTTTTATAAAAATAGCTTTATTTTTTTTGCATTTTTTCACATTGATTTGGTGCCATATTTGACATTTAATTATGAGGTGATATTTTTCAAGTTGGTGTCATTTTGGATTGGGGTCATTTTTCAGGATGCCATACAAAAATTCTTTACTTGGGCTGAGATTGTTGGGGGTATTTGAGCTTTGGCATAGCGGATATAGATTTCTTACTTGTTTATAATAAGATTTGTAAAAGTACTTACAATTCGTGGTTTTACATTTAATTTAAATGTTAAATTAATATTATTCAGTTAATCGAATAATTTAAATTTAACCGATTATTATTCGATTAAATCTCAACCCCGATTAATTATTTGCTCGATTAACCGATTAAACAAGAACCTCGATTAATTGAATACCCAAGTACTTACTAATGTCCGAATTATTTAAAATATACTACTGTGCACCGTTGCGTATGATTGTTATTTAAAGGCAAAAACAAAATTATGTATACGCCTCTTATACAATTTTTAACCAACTTCATGCATGTAAAAAAAATTTAGCACCAAACTAAAAAAAACAAGTAAAAAAGTTACATTCGGCCTTGCCGAATGTAGTGATACCCTCCACAATTTCAAAAAGATTATTGCAAAAAACTTTATTTAAAAGGAAATTACTTTTGAAAAAAAAAGAAAATTTAAAAAAAAAAACCGCGAAAAAAAATTAAAAAAAAATCCGCGATTTTTTTTCTTTTTTGTCAAAAAATATATTCGTACTAGTTTAAATACCATTTGGTGTTCAATTATGTTCACATTTGTCAACCAGCAGCCGAATTAAAGCATTTCGTATTTTTAGGTTATGTTGAATGTACTATAATTTTTGAGGTGTCCTTACATTTTCGTTCATAACTTTTGAATCGCTGAACCGATATCGCTCAAATGCAATACCAAACTTTTCGGGGAACTTCCAACAAATCTGTTAAGTTTCAGTCATGTACGTGTAATATTTTGGGAGTGATCACCATTTCCACAGACAGACAGACGGACAGACGGACATCGTTAGAATGTCTTAAAATCGATCGAGGATCATGATTATATATACTTTATGGGGTCCCAGACCGATATTTCGATGAGTTACAAACGGAATGACAAACTTATATATGACGCATTCCACACCAAATGTCCCGCTACACAAAAATATGCGTCCCGTAAATTTCTGAATAGGTTGTTTGGATAGCACCATATTGAACTAAGAAAATTGCGTTTTTGGTTTTTCTAATTTTCAAAAAACTGGGCTTAGGAGGCGTGGTCAAATATTGGAAAAATGGTCAAATTTGTGGCGAATTGCCCTGATTAAATAGTTATCACATTAAAACGGAATGCACCACAATCTCAAAAATTTACATTCTTATATAGTTTTGTATGGGATATCGATTAAAATATTTTTTTTTTTTTTGGAAAATTTTCATAACCTGTTCTGATATTTGCCATTTTTTAAAAAAGTCAATTTATCAAAAATTCGGCCACTTTTTTTCTTTTTTTTTCTTTTTTTTTTTAAGTTTATATGTTTGTCCATCCACACAAAAAAAATCAGAAAAACATTGAGAAAATCGCATTTGAATTTTAAATTACATAACAATTTTGTAATTTGCTTGTATTTTCTTGATTTAACGTTGCGAATGAGTAATATTAATTGCATAAATATTACCCATTCGCAACGTTAAAACAAAGAAATAAAGGCAAATTACAAAATTGTAATGTAATTTAAAGTTCAAATGCGATTTTCTCGAAAAAACGAACAACGTGTTTCTGAATTTTTTTGTGTGAATGGACAAACATCTAAACTTTAAAAAAAAAAGAAAAAAAGAAAAAAAAGTGGCATGTTTTTTTAATAAATTGACATTTTAAAAAAAATGGAAAATTTCAGAACGGGTTCTGAAAATTTTCCAAAAAAAAAAAAAATTAATCGATATCCCATACAAAACTATATAAGAACGTAAATTTTTGAGATTGTGGTGCATTCCGTTTTAATGTGATAAATATTTAATCAAGGCAACTCGACACAAATTTGACCATTTTTCCAATATTTGACCACGCCTCCTAAGCGCAGTTTTTGAAAAATTTAAAAACCAAAAACGCAATTTTCTAAGTTCCATATAGGGCTATCCATACAACCAATTCAGAAGTTTACGGTACACGTGTTTTTTTTCGCTGGACATTTGGTGTGGAATTCCTCATATACTATGTTCTGGCAAAAAAAAAATCTGCGAAGTTTGAACCATTGAATCATGATAATATTTTACTGTATAAATAGGGGTTCTTTCTAAATCAAAATTTTTCTAGAAAAAATAACGATATATTAATTTGACAGCTGTCAAAAAAAAATTTTTTGATGAAAAAATTTTTTAATAATAAAAAAAATTTTGTGAAAAAATAATATTTGACTAGAAAAAAAAATATGAAAAAAAATATTGATAAAAAATATATTTGATGAAAAAAAAAATATGTAAAAAAATATTGATGAAAAAAAAATTTATGACAAAGAAATAATATTATTTTGTCATCAAAAAAAAAATATTAATGAAAAAAATTATTGATAAAATAAAATATTGATAAAAAAAAATATTTATGAACAAAAATATTGATGAAGAAAAATTAATGAAAAAAAATATTGATAAAAAAAATATTGATAAAAAAAATATTGATGAAAAAAAAATATTGATGAAAAAAAAATTATGAAAAAAATATTGATTAAAAAATAGTATTGATGAAAAAAAAACTTATAAAAAATAATTATGTTACGTTTTATTCGCCAGCTGGTAAATATTTTTATTATTCACCACAAGGTGAATTATTATCCAAGATAAAAACCCTGTTACTAAAATTTTTATTTTTAACAAAATGAAAACAGTAATTCTTATTTTATTTTTCGTTTATGAGTTGAAACACCTCAATTCAACCGAAAAAAGTAGCATTTTTGACCTTACCCCTTTCGAATTTGATGAAACTTGGAATATTGTTGGGCCCTTACAAAAAAATCATAGTGCCAAAATTTTGGACTTCTGGTACTTTTTCTTCCCGAGATATGGGGTCTTGAAAATTGGCAAAATCGTATATATTTGACAAAAGTGTTCTGAGATAAATAAAGATAACTCGAAAAGTAATTACAATACACGTCTCAGTCAGATTGCAAATAATAGGTAATAAGACAGCCTTTAAAATGGCATTCCCCAAGATTTTTTTTGAAAAAGGTCAAAGGTCATTGGTTTTAACCTTAATTTTTGGAGAGCTATATCTCAAAAAACGATATTTTTAAAATTTTGGAAAAAATATATGTGATTAAAAATCATCTATACTACTTAAGTTTAAATTTTCAGGATGGAGACTTCATTGGAACTTTTTATATTAATAGAAACGTTATGACAGGAAAGAAAAAGTGGTGTAATTTCCCTTAGAAAAAAAATATTTTTTTTGTGTCTTTGAAATTCTGGTACCAAAATTCATTTTTCTAAATGTTTTTGACGTGCTGAGTCCAAATATGACCTCTGAACTGGCCTATCGCTATTCGAGATATCTGCACACAAATATGTGAAAACTGCTAAAATGCTATGCTGTGTTATTTTTGAAAATTTAGGTGCATTTATTTTGAAAAGTAATAGCGATAGATCAGTTCAAAGGTCATATTTGGACTCAGCACGTCAAAAACATTCAGAAAATTTAATTTTGGTACCAGAATTTCAAAGACAAAAAAAAAATATTTTTTTTCTAAGGGAAATTACACCACTTTTTCTTTCCTGTTATAACGTTTCTATTAATATAAAAAGTTCCAACGAAGTCTCCATCCTGAAAATTTAAACTTAAGTAGTATAGATGATTCTTAATCACATATATTTTTTTCAAAATTTTAAAAATATCGTTTTTTGAGATATAGCTCTCCAAAAATTAAGATTAAAACCAATGACCTTTGACCTTTTTAAAAAAAAATCTTGGAGAATGCTATTTTAAAGGCTGTTTCATTACCTATTGTTTGCAACCTAACAGAGACCTGTATTGTTATTACTTTTCGAGTTATCTTTATTTATCTCAGAACACTTTTGTCAAATATATACGATTTTGTTAATTTTCGAGACCGCATATCTCGAATACTGGAATGACCAGAAGCCTGAAAAATTGGCAAAATCTCTTTTTTGTTAAAGTTAACATCAGTACTAAATTTCATTAAATTTGGAGGGGGTGCGGTCAACTCCTCGGTTGAATTGAGGTGTTTTAGCTCTTATCGTTTGTGTATATAGTCAAACTGAGGTGGCGTCCTGCAACTTCTTTGAAAATTAGAAACCAGCCTAAAAACATTATCATGTTAAAATGGCTGCAAATTATATATTTATTTTCGAATTGAAATATCGGTCAAGGACTACATTAAGTTTATATATAAATGATCTATAATGGTTTTAAGATATTTAAGTGATTTCCTTTTGTTCGTGTGTCTGTGTAAATCAAAATGCAGCCCAAACCAAAGGAACTGTAAATTTGGTAAATGAGCCAAATCGTATAAGTTTATCTGTTAAGAGTACGATTCAGTCCAAACCAAAAGAGCTTTACATTTTGTAAATTAGCAACATTGAATCTAAGATATTCTAGCAATGTTCGTATGCCAGTCCGTCTTTAGAAATCATACTGCAGTCCAAACTAGAGATGTGCGCGTGAGTGATTTTTGACTCACACTCACTCACGCCCACGACAGGAATTTTTGAATCACGTACACTCACTCACGAGCATATTTTTTCTACTCACACTCACTCACAACCACGTGAGTAAATTTAATACAACTCACACTCACGTGCACTCACGCAAGCTTCACTCACACTCACGTTGACTCACACTCACGAAACTCTAATTTATACATAAAAAAAAATTCAAAAACTAAAATTTCAAAAATCTTTCAAAATTTTCAGCAAAATTTAAAGTTTAACGAAATTTTCATTTTTTTAGCTTTTTTCGCGACGAAAGTTAATCCAAATTTTACAATTTTTGTGTTGCTTTTTTTGGTAAGAAAGGGAATATGAAGAGAAAATAAATCACGCAAACTCACGCAAAAAAATCGACTCACGCACACTCACTCACGCAAAAATCTTACTCACGCACACTCACTTACGCAATTTTTTTCTCCACTCACACTCACTCACAATCACGTGAGTAAAATTGAATTCAGTCACACTCACACGTGATCTCGCGTGAGGATTGACTTTAAATTTGCATACAAATTTAAAATAAATGTGTAAAACAAAAAATGTGTGGCCTTTCCCTCAACCCCTAGCACGCACTTACAACTCCCTAAATTTTGAATTTTTGGGCTGTTGAAACAGAATATTACTATAAAAAATTAATAGTACCTCTCCCTCACTCCCTAGAAATTTATTTGCATAGTTTTTTTTTTTTTTGTTTATATCCTAAGTTTTAATGAAAATTCCAAAATTAAATCCCCTTTTAGGTTGTAGTAAGGGGTGCTAGAAAATAAAAAATAAAAGTAATTTTTATGAAAAAAGTTAAAAAAAAATTTTTGTTAAAAAAAATTGTGGATGAAAAAAACATTAAATTTGATAAAAAAAAATATTCGATGAAAAAAAAATTTTTGGACAGAAAAAAGTTTTTAATGAAAAAAAGTTTTTTATGAAGAAAAAATTGTTAAAAAAAAAAAAATCTTGTCAAAAACAAGTTTTCAACGAAAAAAAGATTTTGATGATAAAACAATTTTGAAGAAAAAAATATTTTAATAAAAAAAAAAATTTTAGATGGAAAGTTTATAAAAAAACTATATTATTTTTTTGTTTTGATAAAAACAAAATTTTAAATAAAAAAAAAAATTATGAAAAATATGTTACGTGTTGTTCAACAGCTGGTGAGACATTTTTTACTCAAAAGCAGGTGTATTAAAAAATCCGCGTAACAAACATTTGGTTTCATGTTAAACAAGAAAAAAAATTATAGTCGGTCAAGACCGATCATATGATACCCTACACCAGTGTTTTCCAGAAAATGGATCCCAAACAGAGATTACTTAATTGAATATTTTTTGTTAGATCTTTTATTAGTGTAGAAAACACACACAAAGCATAAAAAACTCACTAACACGAAAAAATCTATTTAATTTTTCATGTTCATATTTCCGTTTTATCATGATTTTTTAAGCGCATAGATAAAAAAAACATTTTCGTATACAAGAAGTCTTAATCAGAAAGTTTTTCTCTAGGAGAAATTCTCTTCCCACATGAAAAGTCTCAGATACTGAGGCATTTTTCGTATAGCAAAATTTTTCAGATTCTTAATCATGTTTTGTGTAGAAAAGATTTCAGATTCTGAGACATTTTTCATATGGAAAAAAGTTTCATTATATGGGATATTTTTTGTATAGAAAAAGTTTCAGATTCTGAGATATTTTTCGTATAGAAAAAGTTTCTGATTTGGACACATTTTTCGTATAGAAAGATTTTGCGTTTCTGTGACATTTTCTGTACATAAAAAGTCTTACATTCTGATATATTTTTCGTGTAGAAAAAGTTTTAGTTTCTGAGACAATTTTCGCATAGAAAACATTTCAGATTCTACAACATTTATCGTAATGAAAAAATATCGGATTCTGCGACAATTTTCGTACAGAAAAATTTTGCAGATTCTGAGACAATTTTCATATAAAAAAATTTTCCGATTCTAAGGAATTTTTCGTATAGAAAAAATTTCAGATTCCTATGCATTTTCCGTGAAAAAAAAAATCAGATTGTTTTTCGTATTAAAAAGTTTTATATTCTGAGACATTTTTCCTGTAGAAAAATAATCCGTGTGGATTTTGTCATGTCACCATAGACAAAGTTTCATTTTTAAACGTAAAATTTCTCAAATTCGTAAACATTTTTTCTAAAGGTGCGTTCACACGAGAAAGAAATCTCGATAGAAAAATCGAAAATTTGTCAACTCTAGCATTTTTAAATATCATCTCTAAAAAAAATAAATTTTGTTTACGTTATAATTTTTTTATTAAACAAAATACAGACTTCTAATCAAAAATAATATCAATCTCTTCCAAAAATCTGTAACATTATCAAAAAAAAAGGTAAGAAATAATACATTTTAGAGGAATTTGATTTGACACAATTATTGAAAAAGTCAAATTCACAGGTACACAGAGTCGTTTTTTGGTCTTTGTCTAGCAGTTTTCTCTCCCGTGTAAACGCGCCTTAACAGAAAAAGTTTCAGAGTCTGACACATTTTTCTACAAGTTTAAAATTCTGAGATTTTGAGAAATTTTCCTATAAAAAAAGTTTTTGATTCCGAGACATTTTCTTAGAGAAAAAGTTTCAGATTAAGACTTTTTGTATATGGAAAATGTGTTGAAGTCTAAAACTTTTTTTTGTTCTAAAAAACATTATATGCACTTAAAAAAAAACAGAAAAACAGAAGTATGACCATTAACTACATTTTTTTTAATTTTTTTAGACATTTTTCAGAAAATTTTTAAAAATGTTTCTAATGGTGTATTCTTTTCTGAACAAAAAATTGTGCATTGTTAAAATGTTTACTTTTAAAATGTTGACATGGCCCTGAAACGATGTCGCATTTTTTTCACTCAGAAAAGAACACAAAAAATACTGTTTTGTACGCAAATTGCCCTTATTTTCTGGTTCGATGGATGTGTTTTTCGCTTATATTGCCGGCAGCTCAGGTTCGAATCCCGGCGATGGCCATCACTAGAGTGTCCCTTATTTTGGAAATGTTGGAAATATTGAGACGGTACCCCCTCATTTTTTTCCTTTTGACTAAAAAATAACTCAGGAAAAATTTCACGCCCCTACGACCACGCCTTCCCTACGCGACGGGGCCTTAAAGAACGGGGCCTTAAAAATAATTTTTCCATACAAACCAAAAATTTTTTTTTTGATTTTTAATTTTTTTTTTATTAATTATAATATTACTTGGTTAGCTTATTCATGACAAAAAATTTGATTTTGGTGGGATGAGGCTTTCAGTTCTAAAAAAATTTTCGAAAAAAAAAAAATTTAGAGCTTTTGGGGTCCTACAGTAAATATATTTAAAAAAAAAAATTTTTTTTAGTTTTGACAAGCAACGGTTTTAGTTGTAATGTTGCTTTTAATGGTATATATTCATAAAAAAATATTATTCATATCTGTGACATCTTGATCGTGTATCGAAAAACATCAAAAATGCATTTTTTACCCTTTTTTAGATCACGATAAAGATGTCACAGATAGGAATAATATTTTTTTATGAAAATATATCATTAAAAGCAACAATTCAACTAAAACCGTTGCTTGTCAAAACTAAAAAAAAAAATATTTTTTAAAAAATTTTTACTGTAGGACCCCAAAAGCTCTAAATTTTTTTTTTTTCGAATAATATTATAATATTATAATTAATAACAAAAAAATTAAAAATCAAAAAAAAAAAATTTTGCTTTGTATGGAAAAATGATTTTTAAGGCCCCGCTCTTTACGGCCCCGTCGCGTAGGGAAGGCGTGGTCGTAGGGGCGTAAAAATTTTCCTGAGTTATTTTTTAGTCAAAAGGAAAAAAATGAGGGGGTACCGTCTCAACATTTCCAACATTTCCAAAATAAGGGACACTCTAGCCATCACATATTTTTTTTTTTATTTTTTTTTTTGCTTTAAATTTTTTTTTTTTTTTTAATTATTTAAACTTTAAAAAAAATACCAAAAAATTACCAAATTTAGTCGATTTTATATGAAAATTTACTTTTTTTTTTAATTATTAAAAAGTATTTAAAAAAAGAAAACATTATTAAATAAAAAATAATACGTAATTGAATAAAAAAAATACCAAAATAAAAAAAACAAGTAAAAAAGCTAAATTCGGCCGTGCCGAATGTATTGATACCCTCCACAATATCAAAAAGGTTATTGCACAAAACTTGAAAAAAAAAATTTGAAAAAAATTTCCGCGAAAAAAAATTTTGGAAAAAAAATCCGCGATTTTTTTTTCTTTTTTTGACAAAAAATGTATTCGAACTTGTTAAAGTACCCTTCGGTGTTCAGTTATGTTCACATACATATGTACACCAGCAGCCGAATTTAAGCCTTTTTATATTTTTAGGTTATGTTGAATGTACCAACATTTTTGAGGTGTCTTTACATTTTCGATCATAACTTTTGAACCGCTGAACTGATATCGCTCAAATGCAATTCCAAACTGCTCAGGAGAACTTCCAATAAATATGTTAAGTTTCAGTCATCTCCGTGTAATATTTTGGTCGTGATCACCATTTCCACAGACAGACGGACAGACGGACATCGCTAGAATGTCTTAAAATCGATCACTGATCAATAATATATACATATACTTTATGGGGTCCTAGACCGATATTTCGATGAGTTACAAACGGAATGACAAATTTATATATACCCTCTATCACTAAGTGGAGGGTATAAGAAAAAAATTTGTCCATACCGGGATTTGAACCCCGGACCTCCAGTGTCACATGCCACGACACATCCTCTGCACCACAACAGCACCAGTAAACTTGTTCGCTTAATTTGAGTTTTGCTACATGAGAGAATATCAGGGCAGTTTTGACCCCGTCATTTGATTTCGGGGTGGAAAATATGCATTTTTTACATCACGGGCAGGCAATACTTTGAGAAAAGAACATAATATTTTTTCAAAAGTGTGCATTTTTTTAGAAAAGAACACAAAAAATTCAAAGAATAAAAAAAATTTTACAAAATGCTACATTTTTTGCCAGAAAAGAAAACGCCATAAGTCGATTTTTTCCAAGTTCATAGATTAAAAAATTTAAAAATGGGTTTGTCATTGTTTTGTCATCCAGTGTACCTTAAACAACAGATTGGTTTAGGGTAAAAAAACAATTTTGGAGGCAGGACTTAGAAATGTATATAAAAATAAGGTCTACCTTAATGTTGCATAAAATTTATTCACCTCCTTTCTATACAAACATAAAAAAAATCATAAATTTTTCACACTAAAATTAACATAAAAATAAATTTGAAATTTTTTTTTTATTTTCGTTTTTTGTTTTATGAAATAAATAAACACTATAAACATTAAAATCTGCGATAAATAATTGTTAATGGTATTTTATAATTTTTTTTTTGCAGAAAAACAACCATAAATTAAGTGTTTGCAACACCACACAACAAAAATATAAACAACAACACCAAGAAATTTGACAACCCAAATTAGAGAGATGGTGGAAATAATTACAATAACATCATTAAGGGAAAAGATTGTGATAAGGAAGCCAGGAAATTAAAAGGGAAAGACGAAGGCGTTATTCAACCATCAACCAAACAAATTATGCGATGAATGATGATATTATTTTGATGGGAATTGTTTAAATACCTGTAAAAGTAATTAAAATAAAACTGTTGCCAACAACAAAATTAACGAAAAAAAAAAACACAAAAACTTAAAACACAATTAGAAACCAACAACCCCCTTAGGAGGAGTGACTAAAAAACAATACCAAATAAATTGAGTGAGAAATTTAAAACGACTCTTTTCAAAAGCCTTAAGCCATTTTTTCCACATAAAACTTGGATAACAATATTTTAAGAAGAAGAAAAAAAAATAAAAATAAAAACAAAAAACAGGAAAATAAGCCTCAAGTTAAGAAAAAAAAACGCTTAAATAAGTTTCCTGACACAAAAATAAAAACAACAAAAACAAAATCTAGTTTTTAACAATTTTTCAACTTAAGACAAAAAACTACGACCAACTTCTGGAAAAGACATTGAAAAATACATGCAAGCACGGGCAGCTTAAGAAAAAAAAGATAAATGTTTTAAAAAAAAATTTATCTTTTTCAACATGAAATGTTAAACACAAAAAATAAAAATAAAACTTTGTCAACATCATTATTTCTCCCTGCTTTACTACAAAAAAAAAACATCATCAGTCCAACATCATAATCCCTCAGCATCAGCTCTCTTTCCCTATATATAAATTGTATGATTTAATGTGCAACAAATAAAAAGAAAATAAAATTCATTTTTTGAAATAAATTGTTGAAACCAAAACGTCATTTAGAGATTACACCAGCAGCACAGACACTGATTTATATTCACAAGAACGTAAAGACACAAATTTTAAAAAAAACCTTGCAAACCTTGTAAATATTTCAACGTTATAAATTTAAATTGAATTATTTTCCAACAAAGTTTTCTTTAAGTGTATATTGTAGCAACAACAACAACCACAACAAAACAACAGCCACTACAATGCGCGGTCGTCATTTACGTAGGCGCTTCAGTTTACAACCATCCTTTATGAAGGATGAAAATTCTGAGGATAAACACAAACGTGACAAGTAAGTTTCAGTTTATTTATCTCTACGGTATTATTTCATTTATTTTTGAAGTTGTGTAAGGGGGGGGGGGGTAAGAAATCCTAAGAGAAAATAGGAAAATCAATGAAATTTTTATTCTCTGAGACATTTTTCTTATGAAAAAAGTTTCAGACCGTGATTTTAAGAAAATTTTTCAGAAGATAAAGTCTCAAAACATTTTGTCAAAAAAGTCTCAGATTCTGAGAATCTGAGAAAGTTTCAGATTCTAAGAAATTTTTCTTATAGAAAAAGTATCAGATTCTGAGACATATTTCTTATAGAAAAAGTCTCAGATTCTGAGATATTTTCTTATAGAAAAAGTCTCAGATTCTGAGACATATTTCTTATAGAAAAAGTCTCAAATTCCGAAACATTTTTCTTTTAAAAAAAGCCTCAGATTCTGAGACATTTTTCTTATAGAAAAAGTCTCAGATTCTGAGACATTTTTCTTATAGAAAAAGACTCAGATTCTTAGGCATTTTTCTTATAGAGAAAGTTTTAGATTCTGAGACATATTTCTTATAGAAAAAGTCTCAGATTCTGAGACAGTTTTCCTATAGAAAATGTCTCAGATTCTGAGACATTTTTCCTATGGAAAAAGTCTCAGATTCTAAGACATTTTTCTAATAGCAAAAGTCTCAGATTCTGAGACATTTTACTTACAAAAAAAGCCTCAGATTCTGAGACATTTTTCTTATAGAAAAAGTCTCAGATTCTGAGACATATTTCTTATGGAAAAAGTCTCAGATTCTGAGACATATTTCTTATAGAAAAAGTCTCAAATTCCGAGATATTTTTCTTTTAAAAAAAGCCTCAGATTCTGAGACATTTTTCTTATCGAAAAAGTCTCAGATTCTGAGACATTTTTCTTATAGAATAAGACTCAGATTCATAGACATTTTTCTTATAGAAAAGGTTTTAGATTCTGAGACATATTTCTTATAGAAAAAGTCTCAGATTCTGAAACATTTTTCCTATAGAAAAAGTCTCAGATTCTGAAACATTTTGTCGATAGAAAAAGTCTCAGACTCTGCGACAATTTTCTTATAGAAATAGTCTCAGATTCTGAGACATTTTTGTTATAAAAAAAGTCTCAGATTCTGAGATTTGAGGCATTTTTTCCTACAGAAAAAATCTCAAGTTATGAGATATTTTTTATATAGAAAAAGTCTCAGATTCTGAGACATTTTTCTTATAGAAAAAGTCTCAGATTCTGAGACATTTTTCAAAAAGAAAAAGTTTAAAATTCTGAGAAATTTTTTCTTTAGAAAAATCTCAGATTTCGAAACATTTTTTTAAAGAAAAGTCTAATGGTGTTTTCTTTTCTGAAAAAAAATTTTTGCTTTTTTAAGGCATACATTTTTAAAATGTTTAACTCACACCTATAAAAATTTGAATTCTGAGAAATTTTTCTTATAGAAAAAATCTCAGATTCTAAGAAATTTTTCTTATAGAAAAAGTATCAGATTCTGAGACATATTTCTTATAGAAAAAGTCTCAGATTCTGAGATATTTTCTTATAGAAAAAGTGTCAGATTCTGAGACATTTTTTTTATAGAAAGAGTCTCAGATTCTGAGACATATTTCTTATATAGGGTGTTTTTTTTAGAGGTTCACAACTTTCAATTGGTAATACTTCTTTATTTGACAACCGATCTAACTGCTGATAGTTGTTTTTTGATAAGTATGGTTTGACATTTTATCATGCAAAGACTAACATAAGAGCAACGCTTCCAAATTGTAGAAATTTTTTATCAAAAAAATGGTTATTTTCGTCGAACATAAATTTTATTCAAATATGCTAATAATTGGTTACCAATATTGTTCGATTTAACCCCATTGGATTATTTTCTGTGGAGCTATGTAAAGTAACTTGTCTTTTCCGATAAATTAGAGACAATTAAACACCTGGAAATAAACCTTCGAAGAGCTATTGGTAAAATTCGAAAAACGGCCGCAAATTCTGTGAAAATTGTATGTAAATAGAGGTTCAGATTTCTCCTTGTACGAGCCATTTTTCGTATCGATATGGCTCCAAAACATTTTTAAACATTAATGTCATAAAATTATCTATCCAATAAAGTCCGTTTGATTGGTATTAAAAATATTTTTCCTTACTTTATTTTAATATAAAGTTCGGTAGCAGTAAAAAAAACACCCTATAGAAAAAGTCTCAAATTCCGAAACATTTTTCTTTTAAAAAAAGCCTCAGATTCTGAGACATTTTTCTTATAGAAAAAGACTCAGATTCTTAGGCATTTTTCTTATAGAGAAAGTTTTAGATTCTGAGACATATTTCTTATAGAAAAAGTCTCAGCTTCTGAGACAGATTTCCTATAGAAAATGTCTCAGATTCTGAGACATTTTTCCTATGGAAAAAGTCTCAGATTCTAAGACATTTTTCTAATAGCAAAAGTCTCAGATTCTGAGACATTTTACTTACAAAAAAAGCCTCAGATTCTGAGACATTTTTCTTATAGAAAAAGTCTCAGATTCTGAGACATATTTCTTATGGAAAAAGTCTCAGATTATGAGACATATTTCTTATAGAAAAAGTCTCAAATTCCGAGATATTTTTCTTTTAAAAAAAGCCTCAGATTCTGAGACATTTTTCTTATCGAAAAAGTCTCAGATTCTGAGACATTTTTCTTATAGAATAAGACTCAGATTCATAGACATTTTTCTTATAGAAAAGGTTTTAGATTCTGAGACATATTTCTTATAGAAAAAGTCTCAGATTCTGAAACATTTTTCCCATAGAAAAAGTCTCAGATTCTGAAACATTTTTCCTATAGAAAAAGTCTCAGATTCGGAGACATTTTTCCTATAGAAATAGTCTCAGATTCTGAGACATTTTTCCTAAAGAAAAAGTCTCAGATTCTGAGACATTTTTCCTAAAGAAAAAGTCTCAGATTCTGAGACATTTTTCCTAAAGAAAAAGTATCAGGTTCTGAGATATTTTTCCTAAAGAAAAAGTCTCAGATTCTGAGACATTTTTCTTATAGATTCTGAGACAGTTTCCTATAGAAAATGTCTCAGATTCTGAGACATTTTTCCTATAGAAAAAGTCTCAGATTCTGAGACAGTTTTCCTATAGAAAAAGTCCCAGATTCTGAGACATTTTTCCTATAGAAAAAGTCTCAGATTCTGAGACATTTTTCCTATAGAAAAAGTCTCAGATTCTGAGACATTTTTCCTATAGAAAAAGTCTCAGATTCTGAGACATTTTTCCTATAGAAAAAGTCTCAGATTCTGAGACATTTTTCCTATAGAAAAAGTCTCAGATTCTGAGACATTTTTCCTATAGAAAAAGTCTCAGATTCTGAGACATTTTTCCTATAGAAAAAGTCTCAGATTCTGAGACATTTTTCCTATAGAAAAAGTCTCAGATTCTGAGACATTTTTCCTATAGAAAAAGTCTCAGATTCTGAGACATTTTTCCTATAGAAAAAGTCTCAGATTCTGAGACATTTTTCCTATAGAAAAAGTCTCAGATTCTGAGACATTTTTCCTATAGAAAAAGTCTCAGATTCTGAGACATTTTTGCTATAGAAAAAGTCTCAGATTCTGAGACATTTTTCCTTTAGAAAAAGTCTCAGATTCCGAGACATTTTTCTTATAAAAAAAGTCTGTGATTCTGAGATTCGGAAACATTTTTTTTTTTTTAAGTCTCAGATTCTGAGACATTTTTCTTATAGAAAAAGTTTCAGATTCTGTGATAGTTTTTTCTAATAAAACGTCTCAGATTCTGCGACAACTTTCTTATAGAAATAGTCTCAGATTCTGAGACATTTTTGTTATAAAAAACCCAGTTGGCAACGTCCTGGACCCATCCTCAGTGACGGAGCGGTAACATGTCAGAGTCACTGCTGCATACACAAGACATCTCTATGTACTGGGTTGAGGACAGTTTCATACAAATTTTCAAAATGTCCTCACTCAAAGTCAGCAGTGGTCAGGGCTGACCTTCTAGGGACATGTCACCTAAGACTTCTTTGGGGAAATGTCTGACGTAGGTCATGCGAAAATACAAAAAAAAATCGTATTTCCTTTAGTTTTTACTTTTATCCATTTTCCTTTATAAATTATCTTTCTCATACTTAGAAAAAACTTTTCGCCTTTTTCAGTCCCAACTGGATTTGAACCTGAAACCTCCAGTTTATTAGTCCCACACCTAACTACTTGTTCCAAACTTTATTTTGAAAATTGTTTGTCTATTTATTACTTTTATTATACTTGTTAGATTTTGATTTTATTTTAAATAAATTTATAATATTGCCATATTTTTCTTGGAAATTGAAGAGTTGCCCAGATTTTAAATTCTAATTTAATATACTGCTATTCGGAAGACATTTCCTTTTAGACGTCTTAGAGGAATTGTCCACACTCTTAAAGCAAACATTCAGTGCCGACAATGTTAGGACATGTCATCAAGGATTACCTATGATTTGTCAGAACCTGAAGACATTTCCTTAAGGAATCACTGTGGAAATTTCCTCAGTGACACATTTTCCAACTGGGAAATTCTCAGATTCTGAGATTTAAGGCATTTTTTCCTGCAGAAACAATCTCAAGTTCTGAGACATTTTTCATATAGAAAAAGTCTCAGATTCTAAGACATTTTTCTTATAGAAAACGTCTCAGATTCTGAGACAGATTTCTTATAGAAAAAGTCTGAGATTCTGAGACATTTTTCTTATAGAAAAAGTCTCAAATTCTGAGACATTTTTATTACAGAAAAAGTCTCAGATTCTGAGACATATTTCTTATAAAAAAAAATCTCAGATTCTGAGGCATTTTTCCATTTACTTTGATTAGTGTACCATCTCTATTATGTAAAATTTTATCATGTTTCAAATTTAACATTTCAATTTTATTGTTTTATATTTTACCTCATACTTTTTCATCTTGTCTTTTCTACCCTTCTTTTGGCTCAAGTTTTTTTTTTCTCAGAATTTGTATTCTTCCTATTGTAATTATTGTTTAAATTTTTTATCATTCACGTTCATTATATTACTTGTTTCTCAAGATAATTAAACATAACTCAAGTGTCGTATTTTTTTTTTCTTGTTTTGTTTCCTAGAACATATTTTATTATAATTTTCTACTCATTTGAATGTTTAATGATTTTGTTACTTTACTGATGATGCTGTTACTGCTGCTGCTGTTGTTTCTCATAATCTTTTGTTTTATTAATAATTTGAAACAATTATAATTTTTGGTTTATCTAAGGGGAAATCTACAGTAGGCTTTCACAATCAACATAACCAAAAATCCTAGTATCATTAAACAAAGAGAATTGTAAAATATTTACCTTTTAATGAGGCAAAAGAACATGGTTTTTGGGGAAAATGTTTTCTTAAAGTCTTTAAATGCATAATTTATAAAATTAATATTTGAATATTTTTGTGCAAAAGTTGTTGAGTAAATATTTTATTAGAATTTTTGTTTAAATTGTAAATTTATTTAATTTTCATGTGGGTTTTTATATTATCAAGGCGTATGAGTGTTGGTTATTAACACACATTAATTATACGCAACATATAACAAAATTAAAAATTAGGAAAATAAATGAAATTGTTAAAAAAAATTTAGAAACAATCTGAAATTTATTTCGGTTTCACTGAGTTGAAATTTTATGATATTTATACGCAATTTGATCCGAATAATGGTGGATGTTTTTGCATTAAAAAGATCAACTTGTGTAAAATATAATATGATTTCATCCGAGTTTTGACCAGACATTGCCATATATTGGTGGATCTAATTAGATCTAATTGCATAAAAACATATAAAATCCTGGTGTTTTTTGGTTTAGGTTGAGATACACCACAGGTCAACGATACATTCACCAAACATATTATTTTCTAAAACAAAAAAATGTTTGGGTACGCTTCGAACCAGATAGGTCATATACATAACCCTAATAAGGAAATGTTTAGGAACATTTTAAAAAGTTTCTTATACTTTGCCTAAAAAACTTAGAAAATTTTTGGTTAATTGGAAACATATAAAGTTTTATATGGAACAGAATAAGCTATATATAATTTGATGTTAAATTATACAGAAAAACAGATTTTGTATTGACCCTCATATTATTTTATTTAATTATACCAACCATACGCCTTTTAATCCGAATCATGATTAAATTATATATTACTACATATGACTGCATTAAAAAATTTTAGAAAATATCTCACGGATGTATAATCGTATATAATTTATTAGTTTGTATCAAGTTATATATTGTAATATATGTTTATTTTTACTCGGGTAATTCATTTTCCACAATTTTTTTTTTATTGAAAAAAGTCTGGATGTTTATTCATTGTTTTGAATTCAAATTAGAGGTTTTAAAATTGAAATTTGCATATTTAGCTGGAAATGTACAGACAACAGAAAAACGTATAAAAAATTAAATTATAAAACAATAATGGGGGTATGGTTGTGTGCATTTTAGAAACAAAGGAATAAATAAACGAATACAGAGAGATATTGAAAACTCCAATGTCATAGAGTTTAATTGTTGATTTTTGGCTTAAACAAAATTAACATATGACCTTTTTTTTAAAAAAAAAATAGAAAAACAAACAAATAAACAAAATCAACAAAAGTGTAGAGGTTAGAAATCAACAATGAATAAACACTTTTAGTTTTTAAAAGATAAACAACTGACTGATATTTAATGTAACCCTACAAAGGATAAATTAAATTTTCTTTTCTTGTTTTTTGTTTGTTGTCTAGTACAAAATTTTAATTAATTACTATAGTTTGAGCAGCAAAATAAAACCATTGTTGTGTTTAATTTAAGTTTTTTTTTCTACTGCACTTAAGAAACGCCAACAGCATTTTAAAAAGTTGGGAAATTAAATTTTTATAATACTAGTCGTAGAAAATTTTTACAAACAACTAAATAAGAAACAAGTAAATAACACTGTGCAACAAATTGTGGGTCATCGCTTTGAGTCTCAATGGATTCAACGTCATACAAAAGTAGACCACCAAATATACAAAATCATCATAGGGTTTTCCAAAGTCAGTTCGTATTTCTTTTTAGTGGCACACTGAAGTTTTTAATTATAAGCATATGGAGATTTTTATCTCAAGCGATGTTTTCCGATCGAAATGAAATTTTGCAGCAATGTTAGTACAATTTCAGCAATCGAAATTTGAAATTTGACCATATAGGTGTTTTTTCGCATCTGTAGAACTTATTACACTCAAAATATTTTGTAGGCAAAAACAAATGAAAAACACACATAAAACCAGTGAATAAACAATTGAAAACCATCCCAGTAATTATTCATTTGTTTTAACAAACATCAACATTTATTTTTTACTGTTGACAAAATTTTCTAAAATAAATAACATTAAACATTAAAAAATTACGGTTTTTTCACTCTTTTTTACCAACAAATTCGAAAAAAATAACCAACGAAAACATTAAAAATTAATGATAGTTCTGTTATTTTTACCAACAAATTTCAAAAAAATAACTTACGAAAACAATAAAAATTAATTATTTCGTAGGTAATTTTTTACAATTTTTTATTGAAATACTTTTTTTAAAATTTTTAATAAAATTTTTGGGGAATCGATCCCGCAATCAACTACATTCTGGCCAGACACTCTACTTATCGTGCCAAAGTCACTTGATACAAACATGTTTTTATATTTCTATAAATAATTTTTTGATTTTTTTTTTTCTACAAAAAAATAACTGACTTGTGTAGGTAAAAACTAATGATATTTCATTAAAAAATACCAACAATTTAAAAAAAAATTACTGACACAAATCATTAAAAATCAAAAGAATAATCAGTAGTTTTTACTTACAGAACAAAAATAAATGACTTTAAAAATTAAATGTTAATGAAAGTCTTTATTTTTTAGTGTCTTATTTTTGAAACAAAGGACTGAAGTAGTCATTAATAAAAACTGAACATCAAGCAAATGTTTTTTCTTTTAAAAACGACTAAACGGAAAACTTTTT